>LBNU01019056.1:25307-63890 GCA_014162995.1 Artemisia annua
AAAAAAAAAGGTACTTCTATCAACTTAGGGTGTGTTTGTTAAAGCTTTTTTTGGCTTATGAACGTATTTGATTACAACTTATACTTCATAAGCTCTTTTACTTAAGCTTATTTAGAAACTTGAGCTTATATATGTTTATTATGTTAGAATACACTTATATAAGCCCATATATTTCAAAATAAGCCGAAATCACATAAGCTCATAGCTAGAAAATAAACGTAAACAAACACCCTTTGGATGAAGCTGTTTCAAATGAGCGTATGCTTATTTTTAAGCTTTTTCAAAAGCACGTCAAGCTAAAAAAGGCAATCCCAAACACCGACTATTAGCTTAAAATAAGCAGAAAACAGTTCTCTTCATCCATACACTCAGAACCACTTATTTAAGCTCAAAAATATCCCAAAAACTCTTTAAAATTAAATGAATATCTTTCATTTCCAGTGTTTTATTGAATAAAAAGTGCTTATATCAACTTAGTGGGTGTTAGTTAAAGCTTTTTTTTAAACTTATAAACTTGTTTGATTACAAGTTATACTTCATAAGCTCATTTACTTAAGCTTATAAGCCCAAAACGTATGTCAGAATACACTTATATAAGCCCAGATAATTCAAAATAAGCCGAAATCACATAAGCTCATAGCTAAAAAGTAAACCTAAACAAACACCCTGTAAAATAAGCTGTTTCAAATGAGCGTTTTTCTCTCTTCTCCGACCAATCAAAAGAGAGTTTAGTGAATGTGGATGATATTTGATTGGTAAAAGAGTGTAGTTACTAGTAATCCCATAAACTTGTAAATCAAAAGGTATATGATTTATCACAAGAGTTTTTAGGACTTCGTATCGCTTTAAAATATCTTGAAGGTTGTTGCGAGAAAGATTTTGGAAACTGTTACAAAGATACCATGTTTAAATAGCGTATATATGATTTAAAGACTCACAATCTCCTAGAACAAGGATAACTTCATCGTTTATTCGTATTGTATTGTAGAGTGTAATACTAGTTATAATACCCGTGCACGCACGGGGTTTTTTCTAATTTTTTTAGTAATTTATATTTTTTAATTATAGATTAATTTTTGTTTCTTTCTAATCATGTTTGTTATTTGTTGTTTATAATTATTTCAAACATAATCGATAACTTGATTAACAAAACCCTAACATAGTCTTGACTTAGTATGATGATATGGTTTTTTGTGTTTTGGTAAATGGTTATCTATGTTTGTCACTTGCTAAAGTGATTTCTAGTTATTTAGGGTGTTATCTTTTTGCACTATTGTTAATTGTATATGTATATAGTTTGTTTTAGATTTTATGTTTTAATGTTTGTGTTTGCTTTGTTTTTTTGTTGTCGTAGAGGCTTCCATGTTGTAATTTTGACGTTGTAACCCAGTCACATTACCATTACTTAATTATGTTACACTTTGATTCTTTCTCCTATTAAGAAGCTACACCAAAGCTTATTAGCTTACAATTCTTTGTTTTAGTGCTAAATACATGCTGTCATTGTAGGCTCCGGACCCAATAACCTGAGTGACATTCCTACACACAACTATACTAATAATAAACCACGACTTTACAATGTTAAAAGGCCAGATGGGTCAAACTGCGTTAATCGGGTCAAAGCGTGTCCAAATTCAATCAATATTTGAAAATACATGTAACATGGATCATAAAGAAGCTATCATTTAATTAATCAATTATGCTATTGAGGCCCATGGTCAAATAACTTACTTAAGCTTGAGTAGGGTTGAGCAATGAGCATGGGTGTTGACGGATCGGGTAATATCCACAGTAACCGAAAATCGAAACCGAACCGAACAAAAAAAAATTGAACCGAATTTGTAACCAAACCTAATTGGTCAAACCCGAACCAAACCGAACTAAAATATTCGGTTATCGATTTGGATATAGTTTTGACAATAAAAACCAAAACCGAATTCATATAAGTATATACTTAAACTTGAAAAAAATACTTAAACTCTTTCTTAGTATACTATAACATTATTTAAGCTTGAAAAAAATTTGTGCTAAAAATATATATAATTCAATGAAAAAATTATTAAAATCATGTAATTCGGGTTATTCGGTTTAATTTTCGGTTATAGGGGTTCGGTTTTCGGTTCAATTTTCGGTTTGACCCAGAAAAAATTTTTAATCGAACTAACCGAACCGAATAAACCGAATAACCAGATAACTAACCGATAAACACCCCTACTTGAGGGTGTCTGTGAAAGTAAGTAAGCATATAAACTTATGTAAAATGAGAATAGCTTATAAGCACATTTTTAGGCTTATAAGCTTGTTAATTTAACTTTATGGTTTAGTTAACTTTGAAAAATCAATTTGATAAGTTTATAAGCTTAGAAAAATGGGCTTACGAGCTCTTACAGATTTATATAAGCTCATAAGCCTGGCAAATAAGCTAAAGCAAAAACCCAATTACATTTCCATGATTCCATTTAAATTTAAATTTTGGCTAAGTTAGCTTAACTGGCCCAATGGGTTTGTGAAAAAGGCTTTTGAAGCCCATGTAAATTTTGAAATATTCTTTATTTTGACATAAAAAAGGATTTTATTTTTCTCTTCATAATTTATTTATTTATTTATTTATTATTATTTTTTATTTTTGAAAAAGTTGATCTTGATTTCTATTCAATAACCTCATAAGGAATTCTCTGTATTTTTAGGCTTATAAGCTTGTTAATTTAACTTTATGGTTTAGTTAACTTTGAAAAATCAATTTGATAAGTTTATAAGCTTAGAAAAATGGGCTTACGAGCTCTTACAGATTTATATAAGCTCATAAGCCTGGCAAATAAGCTAAAGCAAAAACCCAATTACATTTCCATGATTCCATTTAAATTTAAATTTTGGCTAAGTTAGCTTAACTGGCCCAATGGGTTTGTGAAAAAGGCTTTTGAAGCCCATGTAAATTTTGAAATATTCTTTATTTTGACATAAAAAAGGATTTTATTTTTCTCTTCATTATTTATTTATTTATTTATTATTACTAGTTATAATACCCGTGCACGCACGGGGTTTTTTCTAATTTTTTTAGTAATTTATATTTTTTAATTATAGATTAATTTTTGTTTCTTTCTAATCATGTTTATAATTATTTTTTTTGAAAATTTAAAAAACATGGACCATTAATGTTAGAAAACTGAAATGAAAATAGAAAAAGAAGAAGGCGAGGGTAATTTGGTCATTTTATGTTGATCAGGGACCAAACATGCAGCAAAAGCTTCAAAATGAGGACCACCGTTGCACTTTCGAAACCTTAGGGACCAAACCTGTAATTTGGCCAAACCTTAGGGACCAAAATTGCAATTTACTCTAATTATTTCAAACATAATCGATAACTTGATTAACAAAACCCTAACATAGTCCTGACTTAGTATGATGATATGGTTTTTTGTGTTTTGGTAAATGGTTATCTATGTTTGTCTTTTGCTAAAGTGATTTCTAGTTATTTAGGGTGTTATCTTTTTGCACTATTGTTAATTGCATATGTATATAGTTTGTTTTAGATTTTATGTTTTAATGTTTGTGTTTGCTTTGTTTTTTTGTTGTCGTAGAGGCTTCCATGTTGTAATTTTGACGTTGTAACCCAGTCACATTACCATTACTTAATTATGTTACCCTTTGATTCTTTCTCCTATTAAGAAGCTACACTAAAGCTTATTAGCTTACAATTCTTTGTTTTAGTGCTAAATACATGCTGTCATTGTAGGCTCCGGACCCAATAACCTGAGTGACATTCCTACACACAACTATACTAATAATAAACCACGACTTTACAATGTTAAAAGGCCAGATGGGTCAAACAGCGTTAATCGGGTCAAAGCGTGTCCAAATTCAATCAATATTTGAAAATACATGTAACATGGATCATAAAAAAGCTATCACTTGTCTATCATTAGACTAAGAACATATAATAGCAGTTTATCGATTACATGAGCTTAGTATAAACCATAAACCTTTTACTTATCCTTCAACTACTACCAGTATACCACCAACAATTACATGACACATTAAATAAAAGGCCCACAACATACCTTCAATTCATTGCAAATTAGTACCTTCAATTCACTCGAACCATACAACATACCTTTTGGAATTACGAGCACCTTCTCCTTTAAAGAAACTATACATGCTTTCATACCCCTCACTTGGATTACAAACTTGATAGACTTGCAACTGGACAACAATCGAATCTCATGCTCTATTCACACGTCCATTGGGGATTGCACCAGCTTGATGACACTCATGTTTGGTAACAATCGCTTGAATGGTGCATGATACCCTCTATCAGGATCTTGTCGAACTTAATACACTTGATGTCCATAACAAAACTTTATAGGGTATCATTCACTTTGGCAGTGCTAATAATACTTTCACTATTCTTTTATCTTACCATCTATTGACGGTCAAAACAGACACTAAGTACACAAATAAATTCGTACAATTACTTTTGAATTCTTTGCAATGTCAGAATCATAAGTTTCAACATTCTTTCTTTTACTTCCTCCTGCTGCTGATGTTTCACATGCCTGAAATTTTATAGATTTTTAAATTGTTATCTATTATTCATGTTAAACGCTATATAAGGAGATATGGTATTAAATTACCTCTTCTTCTGTTTGTTTGGATTCCATTGACCTTAGAATCAGCTTTGCTTGCCTGATAATAATAAACATTGAGAATATATAATCATTGTTATAGAATTTTCATGTTTAATGCTATATAAGGAGATAGGATCATTAAATACCTCTTCTTCTGTTTGTTCGGAAACTATTGATTTCATAACGACTTTATCATCAGTTAATTTGTTAACCGTAAATATATGATAGTTGTTCACATTGTATCTTGCAATTTAAACACAAACACTCTGTTTACTATTAAAGCTATAAACACATAATATTAAGTAAATAAATAGTTACAAACTGCTAAATATAATTAAATTACCTGCTCATTCATCCATTAGGATCATACCAATGCCTGCTAGCTTTGATGGATTGTTTTTGTTATAATATTGATTCAAGTGAGACTATCTTAAGTTTAGATTCTTAACTTTTATATTCACTTTACCTATGTCTGGGGCGATTTCTTGAAGGGGTGTAATTTTCATTGTGATGCCTACAAACAAAAGTAGATTAGATGTTTTTATTGACTAACAACAGATGAATAAGATTCTGAATAAATTTACATATGTTTCTACAAAGATGAAAAAGAAATCCTGAAGAGTAAGATGTTTATTAGATATAAATCTTTTATATGTTTTTACAAAGATGAAAAAAAAAAAAAAAAAAAAAAAAAAAAAAAAAAAAAAAAAAAAAAAAAAAAAAAAAAAAAAAAAAACCTGGTGATTTGTTGAGTTTTGTTGAATGATCTGAATATAGCATTCTGCTGGAATAAAAAAACTTGGTCAATCAATTGAGTTTATATAATGCTTCAGGTAGGCTCAAGTTAAGCCCCTATTAGAATTAGAATTGTAAAACAATATAAATTGGTATTGTATTAAGAAGTCTGGATTTTTTTAAAGAAATTACAGTTTAGTCCAAGAATATGTAAAAAAGTTTTTAAAGAACATAAACTTATTAAAATTTAATGCAAGTGTGATAAAAAAAAAACACTATGCCAAACACCCTTTTTAGTTTATTAGAGGTAGTGTGATAAAAAAAATGGGTTTGAGATAATATTAGGATCATTAAAGGTTAGGGACCATATGAAGGTATGATGAATCAAACCTTAGAGATAGCATCTTGCACAAATGAATCAACCTGAAAGGTAAGACTGAAAGAGTTCAAATGATCTATTTTAGGATTTAGAAACATAAGAGAAAGACAATAGGACTATTTAAAGTAAACTTCGAATGACTCAAGAAAAGTTCAACTTTTTGTACAGCAGCATCGTTGATAAGCGGTCCTTACGAAATAATCGAATGACTCAAGAAAAGTTCGACCTTTTGTACAGCAGCATCGTTGATAAGCGGTTCCTGCGAAATAATATTGATAACCGATTAGAATTCTTTAAGAACGCCCAAAAAAAGATAAACTTATGCATTGAAGTGCAAACAATGGTGTAAACTGATTACCTGAGTCACACCTTCACTTAAACCATTACCAACTTTAAGGTTTTGTACAGCCTTTGAGTACGCATTTAGCACCTCTAATGGAACGAATATTTGCTTTAGCAGTTACATGGGCTGCTGCACCACCCAATGATAGTCTTCTACTGCTTGTTGGACCCGCACCACACATTTAAAATCTACCCCCTTTTTAGCACTTGTTACTTCTTTGGACTCGGTTTATAGCCAAGAAGTGCTTCTTGTTTGGTTATCAATTGTCCCTGTATTTTTCTACAGTTATGCACCACTATCCGCAAGACTTTCGCAACTCCAAATATCACAATTTAATTTGGGCCCAAGATCAATAAGGCCAAACGACCCATTACAATGTAAAAACTCAATATGTAGTGCAGACCCAACAATTGCTACTAAACACCCCTAACCTATATACAAATTCAATATGTCCCATTGTGCCAAACACCCCTAACCTGTATAACTACTACTAAATTGTTGCTCCTCTGTGCCAACCATACAATGAGAATAAACATTATTGTAGATCATAAAACCACGCTGCACTTCAGACCTTACTTGTACCATATTGTCATGAACTACAAACTGATAACAAACATTACTTGTACACCATACTATCATGAACCAGCCAAAAACCCATAAACTTCAAATTGCAGACTGCTATAGATCATAGAACCACACTGACTTGCATACCTTAGAACCTATACCACACTGACTTGCAGGCCTTAAACAACTGTATACACACTGTATCGAAGCAGATACAAATACATACCACATGAACGCAGACCAATTTATGTTATCAAGGATCGATTGACGTCATTATAGTGCTTAATATAGATCTATAACCATAGTGGCAAAGCTAATCTGTGACCACGCACAGCCATCACACAACCTTGTCAAGAACGCAAAGAAACCATGAATACATCTTCGTCTTCCATGTAAACAAACACATCCATACCGCTACGGATCCCATATTATACCTACATTAACTAATTTTCTCAAATCTTATTCAGTAAATCCTCCTAACAAAATACCTACATTTGACACGTATCGTAACTACTAATTCCAATATATTCACATTTTACATTCAAATGTCGAATTCGCAAGAGCTAATAGTCTAATACAGTAACTTTTGCACATCCATCAAATACCGGTTCACATCATATTATCCTAGTGTTTTCACATTCTATATACATCGTGATTCTCGACAAAGTCACATTCTCAAAGAAACAAATGATTCTAATTCTTGTCCTACCTGATAAAGTGTTTATTTAGTGTAACATGATGCTATCGATTAGTTCAATCATAGGGAGTTAAAGTTCTAATTAATCGTAAGGAACAATTAACAATTTCCTCTTCAGTTACAATACTCTCAAAATCATGTGAACCATCACACGTTTATGAGGTTTGTTTGGTCTTGAATAGTATAATATACTTGAAAACAATATTAGAAGATACTTATAACTTATAAGAAGAATATGTTCGAACCTATTTTTTATTGGTTGTTTCTTCTTCTGTAAGAGCTTGTTCTTTTGTTATTTTCTTTTCTACTCATATTGATGATCATTGGATACTCGCCTCATGCGTTTTTGGTTTTCTGGGTTTGTCTCCTTGAACCTTGAAGAATGAATCAAGATTTGGGGATTGGGGAAGAATGAATGTGTGGCGAGAAGAGGGAGTGTTTTTAACAAAAGTTACATTTTTTGCTTCTATTTCTAAAAAATACCATTGAGGCCCATGTGTTTTTTTTGGCTTTATTTACCTATTGAATAGAAAAACGATTTTTCTTAATTATTTAGACAAATAAGGAAATAATTAGTATTAGTTATTTTTTAAGTTTTTCTTTTAAAATATTTTTTTAAAATAATTACTTAATAAGGGAAGGTTTAGTTTTTTCGAAATGAAAAAGTCCCCACTTGAGGTTTTGTTTTATTATATAAAAGATTTAGGTTGACTTTGGTAGCTAGGATTGCGTTACAAGGTTGATTATTATATCATGTTGTTGTAATTCACAAATGGTTTGAAGATAGAGTTGTGTAAACTATTATACATTCTTCGCAAAAAATGTGATCATGTGTTTTGGGAAGAAAAACATAATTTTCGAAAAGTAATTTGCAATGCATGTTGTTTTTACTTAGTAGATACGATTTTAAAAACTCATAATATGTTTTGAAGACCCATTCACAAACATCTGTATGATATAACATGAAATAACTACGATTAAACGTGTTTGTTTCTCATTTCATGTATCATTGCATCTTTTGTATGAAAAATAATGTCCAAATAAATGTTAATTTGTACCTGAACATTCATCGATGAACTTTATTGTAGCTTATGTTTCTATCCACTTGGGCGTGTCACAATGAGAGCAACTGCAATGAGTACATTTACAAAGACTTACCCTATTTCATCAAGTCATTAATATGACTTCTTGCATTGAAGACAATGATTTGAAGGATCAAAGACTTGATATTCATCGAACGTTTGAAGCCAATGACTTAACAGTGTTTTTTATTGATTCCCCATTGCATCAAGTTTTTAAAGGACTTAATACATACACTTTTCAGTTAATTTTGGTATAAAAAGTTATATTTGTTAACTTGCTCTACAATGCAAAAAGTTATTTTAAAAGTGTCAAGTAATTGCAAGAAGAGGTTTGAGAGTGAGTGTTTGAATATAAAATCAATAAACAATAGTATCAAGTCATTGCTTAAAACGCTCGTGGTTTACAAGCCTTTCTCCCAAAAGTCATTTACAAACTCTTTATCACAATGCTTCAAGTCATGTATTAGGTTTTTTCAAATAGTAAAAAGTCATTTAAAAACCATACTAATGCAGTTGCTCTTATATTCAAACACTCACTGCCAAACCCTTCTTGCTTGTTAATAAGCTTTTGAAATAGCCTTTTTCACTCGAGAGCAAGTTCACAAACTTTTTTTTTTTTTTTTTTTTTTTTTTTTTTTTTTTTTTTTTTTTAATATAACATGGAAAGTGTAAGTGGCAAATGCATTAAGTCATTAAAGACTTGGTGCATTATAGATGCTTTAACAGACTTTCATTAACATTGTTTTTAATTTGGGTGCAACTAGTTCTTAGTTAGAGATGGTGCTAGAGTTAGAGCCGGTGCTAGAGCTGAAGCTTAATGGAGCTGGAGCCTATGAAGTTGGAGCTGGAATTGAAGCTTTTATTTTTATATATATTTTGTAAACTGCGGAAGTTGTACTTATTAAATATAAAATGATAAAAAAGGAAATTAAGGCAAATATATTAATATTATTTGGTGAGTATTATGACTAATGCTAATAAGCTTGAAAAGACGCGTGCTTTGCTTCCATGGCACCCTGAAGATGCGTCATCCATTAGTACAAAGTACAGGCACTTAGCAAAGATGCGTGCTTCATGCTAAAATGAAGAAGTCAGTCGATGAGAAGACTGACTTGTGGAAGGTGTGTTTGTGTGTGGGGTATTATGTGTTAAAATGGGGTATGTTTTGGTGGTGATATTGGTTGTGTTATTACATTATGTTTGTGGTGGCATTATTGGTGTTAAAAAACTGATGTGGCGCTGAGTTAGTGGCAATGATGTTGGTCATATTGCCACTAGTCTTAGGGTGTGTTTGTTTCATTAAGATGTTTTAGGTCTGAATCTGACTACCCATCTTACCAGTAAGAGGCGGCTAGAAAGTCTAAATCTGAACGAAATAATGTTGTTTGTTTTTTATAATTGTCCGAATGATTTTAAGTGCTCTTTTTTGCAATTTATTTAAGTAACTTACGTAAATATGAAACAAGACTTTTTATTAGAGGTGTCTTTTTTTAAGTTTTTATAAGTTTTGGTCCGTTTTTATGTTTTCGTCCGATTTTTTACGTTTTCGTCCGTTTTTTTAACGTTCCATTTCGTTTTTTCACGCTTTCGTCCCATTTTTTCACGTTTTCATCAAGTCCCTCTCCACGCTCTCTTCGTTTAGATTTTTGTATGTTCTTCCATCCCGGGTCTCTTTACGTTTTCGGTGCCCTCTTTTCTACGTTTCGTCCATCTATTTCTACGTTTTTCACCCGTTTATTTACGTTCTTCGTCCGGGGTGCTTCACGTTCTTGGGTCCGTGTTTCTGGTTTCACGTCTGTTCGGCGCTCTCATTGTTTTACGTTGTCTCGTCTTCCGTTTCTTTTACGTTTTTAAATGCCCATTTTTCCACCGTTTCTGAGTCCATAGTTTTTTTAGCCGTTTTCATGCCATATCTTTTTACGTTTTCATATTAGTTTTTTACGTTTTCTTCCCCGGTTTTCACGTTTCGCTCGAGTTTTTCACGTTTTTTGTCCCGATTTTCATTACGTTTTCATCCCCGATTTTTTGTTAGCCCATTTTCGTCCGGTTTCTTTCATGTTCTTCGTCCATTTTCACCGTTTTCGTTAGATTTTTTTACGTTTTCGTCCAGCAGATTTCTTCCTACGTTTTCGTCAAGCTTTTTTCTAACCGTTTTATTCAATTTTTTTCACGTTTCGTTCGATCCTTTTACGTTTTCGTCTAGTTTTTGTTAGCGTTTTTCGTCTTTTTTCCACAGAGTTTTTCCGTCCAATTTTTCCACGTTTTCGTCCGAATTTTTTATGTTTTCCGTTCGATATTTTACGTTTTCGTCCGATTTTTTTAGTGTTTTCATCCGAAAAAACGTAAGGAAACGTGAAAAAACATACCAAAAACGTAGAAAATCTAATGAAAAATGTAAAAAATCTGAAAAAAAGGTGAAAAAACAGACGAAAACTAAAAAAAAAAAACTGTCCGAAAACATAAAAAATGGACCGATAAAATGTAAAAAACAGACGAAAACGTGAAAACACAGACGAAACGCGTGAAAAAGCAGACGAAAACGTTAAAAAAGTCTGATGAAAACGTGAAAAGGAACGACGAACGTGAAAAAAAACAGAAGAAAACGTAAAAAATTTGACAAAAACGTAAAAAAATCTGACTACGAAACGTTAAAAAATCTGACGAAAACATGAAAAATATGTGACGAAAACATGTAAAATATGACGAAAACGTAAAAAACTGACTAAAACATGAAAAATCTGACGGAAAACGTGAAATAACGAACGAAAAACGTGAAAAATCTGGCCGAAAACGTGAAAAAACCGAACGAAAAACGTGAAAATCTGTGACGAAAACGTGAAAAATAGATGAAAACGTAAAAAAAAAAAGTACGAAACGTAAAAAAACAGACCGAAAACGTGAAAATCTGACGAAAACGTGGAAAAAGCCCGGATGAAAACGTGAAAAAAAGATGGACGAAAACGTAAAAAATCGGACCGAAAACTGTGAAAAAACCGGACGAAAACGTGAAATACCGGGATGGAAAAAGTGAAAAAAACGACGAAAACATAAAAAAAACCTGAACCAAAAAAAAAATGTAAAAAGGCTGACGAAAATGTAAAAAGACGGACGAAAATAGTATTAAATCGGACGACAACCACTATAATTATTAGTGGGGTCAAACCCAAGACCCCAAACCGTCTGACCCATGACCCGTTAGACCCATTTTTAAAACATGACCCATTTGACCCATGAGCCATTTGACCCATAACCCATTTGACCCATGACCCAAATATATTATATTAACACGAGTCTTTAATCTCTCTTATCGAGTAAGAGGCAGTAAGACAAGTCCCCCACCTCTTACTGAGTAAGATGTTATATGTCTAACTGGGTCTGACTCAAAAGAAAAAACAAACAAGCAAAACGTCTGCCCACCTCTTTCTGGTAAGAGTAAGAGGGAGTAAGAGGGCTAGTAAGACATTTTTTAAAAAAACAAACACACCCTTAATGTAATTAGATTTTTCAAAAAGTAGCTTTTAAAACAATAGCTTATGAAATTTAAAAGCTTGTCAAGATATTGTGGACACACAAAGCTTATGTTAAAAGCTTAAGCTCTCGAACACTATTATCAATGGCTACAAAGTACAAACATCCACCACAAGGACTAACATTATAAATTATCAATTTTCAATAGCTAAAGATGCAAGTATTTGATATCCCTGGACACTTTTTTGTAATTTACCCTTCACTTTCTTTTATAAACAAGTCCACCTTTTTTGTCTACTTATTTCCCACAGAACGAAGACCAGGGTTTATAACTAAGAAGAACCAAAGATGATTATTCCCGTTCGTTGTTTCACTTGCGGCAAGGTAAACCACCACCAACTTAATTTATGTTGTTTACGTTTAATTTGTATTATTTTGAGGGTTTTGTAACAAATTTATGTGTTGGATTTTGTTAGGTTATTGGAAACAAATGGGACACGTATCTTGATCTTCTTCAGTCTGATTACACTGAAGGGTGATTATAATTTTTTATTCAATCTTTGTATTATGGCCAACTAGTTGATATTTTAGGTTACTATTTGTAGTTAAGGGGGTGTTTGTATTAGCTTGTTTTTGGGCTTATTAGCTTATTTTCTATAAACCCTTTTTTGGGCTTATTTTCCAGCTTATTTTTTAGTTAAGGGGGTGTTGGTGTAGCTCGTTTTTGGGCTTATAAGCTTATTTTCTATAAACCCATTTTTTCGGCTTGTTGTCTAGTTTTAGGTGTTTGTGTAAGCTTATTTGTGGGCTTATGACCTTATTTGATTTCGAATGATATGCCTAAATTTTTCGGTTAAACATAAGCCGATAAGTCCCAAAATAAGCCAAATAAATAAGGGTTAATGAAACATAAGCCGAAATCAGATAAGCTCATAAGCCCATAAATAAGCTTAAACAAACGCCCCATTATGAGCTTATATAAGTTTATCATTGTATGATATAATAAGCACATAAGTTGTCAAAATAAGCTGGAAAAGTTGAGCTTCTCAAATAAAAGCCGAAATTAAATAAACTCATAATCCCACAAATAAGCTTAATAAACACCCCTTTAAGTCATAGTAAGCTCATAAGTCACAAATAAAGCTGAACAAACAGGCTTTTGAAAAATAAGCTCATAAGCCCAAAAATATGCTATCACAAGCACCTCCTAACAGTTGTTGTGTTTATAGCATTTTGTACACTTCGAATGTTTTTGTTTATTACAACAACTTGTTGCTTGCAGCTATACCCATGTGCGTGAAATAGTCAAAAATTGAGAGAAATAGAGTAGGCAGTGTGCTGACCTTTATAGTATCTTAAACACTTTGCAATTTACTGTATATAAGTTAGCAACCGCTGTCTCTTTAGATTTTGAGCATGAAAAATTGTGGTCTCCAAGTATATGATCCTTTTCCGGATGTTATACTTTAAACGCTGGTGTTGTTAACTGTGAATTTTGAGTTGGTATATTTACAAAAGTCAGATGAAGAGATTCTATATACCAATATTGAACCTTATTGCAAGTAATATCAGTATTTCAAGTCCGTCGTAGTGTCGTAGATATACGCTTTTGTGGAAATAGGATGCTGTAACACTCTGTTGTTGTACATATAATAATAAGCTTATATAAGCACATAACTACATAAGTCTCAAAATAAGCAGAAAAATTTGAGCTCATCAAATATAAGCCGAAATTAAATAAGCTCATGAGCCCACAAATAAGCTTAAACTAACACTCCTTAGTCATAATAAGCTCATAAGTTACAAACAAATCTGAACAAACGGGCTTATGAAAAATAAGCTCATAAGCCCGAAAATATGCTGTAACAAACACCCCCTAAACAATTGTTGCGTTTATGGCATCTTGTGCAGTCTGAATCATTTTGTGTATTATACATTTATACAACTGTTGTGTGCGTCTAAGTTTATAGGGAGTGTGCTGGTGCTTATAGTATGTTAGTCATGTGAGTGAAATAGTATAAAATCGAGAGAAATAGAGTAGGCAGTGTGCAGATGTTTATACGTTCTAGCATCTTAAACTTTATATAAAAACAACCTTTGTCTATTTAGATTTTGAGAANTTTTTTTTTTTTTTTTTTTTTTTTTTTTTTTTTTTTTTTTTTTTTTTTTTTTTTTTTTTTTTTTTTTTTTTTTTTGTTTTTTTTTTTTTTTTTTTTTTTTTTTCACATGGATGTTGAACTTTAAAGGCTAGTGTTGTTAATTGTGAAGTTTTGAGTTGATACATCTACGAAACTTGGATGAAGAGATATCTATATACCAATATTGAACCTTATTAGTTATTACAAGTGATACTAGTATTTCAAGTCCGTCGTAGGGTCGTAGATATATGCTTTTCTGGGAATATGATGCTGTAACAATCTGTTGTTGCGTAGCAATTTTTATTTTATTAATGGAATGTTGGATTATATTGGTTTTTTGTAACTAGATTCTTACGTACCTTATTAAGTACTCAGACCTCATTAATTGGTTTAGCTATGCTAGTTTATAATTTACTAATTGACGAGGGTAGCTGACACTAGTCAATGGAGTAGTGCCTTAATGTACTTTGTATCCCTTTTATACTCTGCAAAAATAAACTCAGAGGATGATTTTTGCAATTCTATTGCTGTATGGTACATCTCTCTTTAAGTCTTCAGGGGTGCCTTTTGTGTCTTTGCGTATGTAAATCTGAAAAACATCATGACAAGAAAGCTTTCTGCTTTTCAAAATCTAGAAATGAAACTTTTTTACCACTTTAACTTTGGAAAGTTGTAAAAGTATATGATTTGGAGTTCATATTTGCATACAAGGAATAATGTGTTTGTCTATAGGCTCTAGTGCATGGGGCTATCCTAATTCAGTGCCACTTTCATGCACTTTTTGAAATTTTCGGAATGTTTGTGTTGATAAGTTTTAATTTACTTGTACTTTTAACACAACTCGAATACTAATCGTTGTAAATGACTTCATATTTCTCTTTGGTAATTAATGTGTGGGTTTATTATATTTTCGATTCATAAACTGTGTCGCCTTTGCTTTTTGGCTCGTGCAGAGATGCTCTTGATGCTTTGGGACTTGTTCGTTATTGTTGTAGAAGAATGCTGATGACTCACGTGGATCTCATCGAGAAGCTTCTGAACTACAACAGTAACCTCTCTACTTGTTTCTATATAAAAGTTGACACACGCACACACACACACACACATACCTACTCCTTTGTTCTACTGTATGTCAACAGAGTAGTTTGGTAGGTGAAAAGGGGTAATGCAGTTAACATGGACTATACATTGCAATAACCCTTATTTCAAATAATATGCGAAGGGGTTATTATAGAAGTGATAAATCGACACTAAAACTAGGAACAGGCATCTGCGTAGGCGAAAATTTCGTGTACGACCTTCACTTAGTTTTTCTATCATTTCTCGCTACTGAGTCTAATAATAAGAGGGGGCAAATTGGTCAGGTCAGCTGAGTTTGGTAATGGGGTCTAAATATGCTCATATCAAAATGGGTCACTTGGTACAGGTTGAAAAGGATCGAGTTGACACGGAAATACTATTGGTTAATTTCTTTTATAAGCACTTAGTGTGGCACAAAATAATATATCATAGTATATACTTGAAATGATAGAATGATTTTTAGGTTCTATACATAAAAAATACATGGGTTTATTGCATTAAAATACCAATATACTTCTCCTGGTAAAATCACTTAGTGATAACATGTATTATGGTGAAGTTAATTCGACATATTTAGTTCTAAAATAACCCGCCAGCTCAAAAACATTTGCTGCTGTTTATTTCACTTAACCCTAATGAAAGTGTTAATTGTGTTGCAGCGTTGGAGAAATCTGATACGAGTTGAGGCCTTGTGAAGTTGAAATTAGTTCTGTGGAGAATGTTACAAGATAAACCTAAATCCCTTTCCTAAATATGCTATCTAGTATTGTAGTGATTAAACAGAATTGAATGAATATTCGGCTGTGTGTCTATGAACTATGGGAATCTTATCTTGATTTGAACCATGTTTGCTCTTGTTAACTTTTATTTTTCACTTGCAACAGTTAACTGGTTGTGGATCTGTTTAGAATTTGTTCAAAAAAAGATCTTTCGGAAACATGGTCTTTTAGTTTAAAGCTGCATTTGCTAAGATCTACGCCTACAAGAATTTTATCCAGAAATGTCAACAGCCTGGGTATATTGGTCTGTCTTTTTAATTGATTGTTGGACAGATCCATATAATTGTAGTTAAGCAATAAAAGATGCTTGCTTTTTGTTTCCGTCAAATTGTAGAAATGAGGACTTTTTACCCGCACTTGGATGCATGCATGGGGTTTTACGCCGAAAATTTTAGGTACAAGATCTCATTTAAATAGTTTTTTGCAAGGCTGTTAAGATCGAGATCCGACTATGGATCGTTTTTTTCTTTGCAAGATCGGAATCGTAAGATTGGATCGAGATCGGAAGATCCTACTTAAATGTCTAAAAATCTTATTTTTCTAGTAATTCGTATTCAAAGATGATTGTATAACAGATTAGAGAAGAAAAAATAGTTCTGAAAGTTATAGTAATATGAGAATACGATGCATAATGCTTTAAAATACAAAAATATCTAATCGGTAATTAAGGACGTTGAATCTTTTAATAAAAAAATCTATATATCTTACTCTTATTAAACATTTACAGTAATCAACGTTTGCTATATTGTTTTAATTTAATAAAATTCATGCATTTATAGTTTATTAGTTAGTTAAATTAAGGGAAGTAGGATCGAATCGGATCGAGATCTTACGATCCTATGGTAAGATCGAGATCATACTTAAGATCGGAAGATCTTAAGAGCTAGATCGAGATATTAACAGCTATGGTTTTTTGGTATACTTGTGGATCGAATGAAATGAAGAAAAAAACAAATACAAAGGAAATAAATAAATAAAAATAAAATTAANAAAAAAAAGTTCAGGGATGACATTTGCAAGGTTAGATAAACTATAAGGGCCAATTATGTAAATTTTTGTTACATGGTTTTAAAGATGGATTTCGTAAAAAGACTGTTTGGACTATTTATGAATGTAAGGATGATTTTTGCAATGAAAGGTAGTCTAAAAGGATGGTTTATGTATATTTATGTTACAAAAGTTCAGGGTTGACATTTGCAAGGTCAGATAAACTACCAGGACCAATTATGTAAATTTCTGTTACATGGTTTTAAGGATGGATTTCGTTCGTAAAGGCTGTTTGGACTAAATATTGGACTATTTATGAATGTAAGTATGATTTTTGCAATGAAAGGTAGTCTAAAAGGATGGTTTATGTATATTTATGTTACACTTTTGGTCCCTGAGAACTAATTTATGTTATGTCGTTAGTCCTTGGGGACCTTTTTAGCAATAGAAGTTAAAATGTAGGGGTTGTTTGTGTTAATAGTTAAAAAAGGCAAAAATAATACTGATTCAAGTTTTGTCCTTGCAAACTGATTTTTTTACATCATTAGTCCTCAGGGGATTGTTTTGCAACATTAGTTAAATCTCAAGGACTGTTTGTGTAAATTTTTGGAAAAGACAAAAAGTTACCGTTTGATGAATAGTGGAAATTGTATATACTTAAGATTAAAATAACACACTGTGTGAGGGTTTGAAAATGTTTAAGACTCTCAAGTACTGGATGTGTCACTCTCATATGTGATAGGATTTTGTTAGCTTTTGCTTGTTTAAATGGTACCCACGTATAGATCCTTCTTAAGTTGTTTCAGCGGGACTACGTTTGTGGTTTTCAAACTCGACTTGCAGGGCAAATCTTTTACGAGTTAACACAAGGTTGTTGAATCCCTGAGTCCCGTTTTTGTTGCAATTATGGTTGAGCAAAATCAACCGAAAACTGAAGCGAATCGACAAACCAGGCCGAATCGAAACGAACCAATCTCATTCGGTTTGGTTTTTGGTTTGTATAATTATTTCGCTTTTACTTTGTTCGAGTCAAAACACACCTATTTGGTACGAACTAGCTAAACAGGCCCGAACCGAACCGAATCGACCTTATTAGGTTCGGTTTCGGTTTTACTAGGTTTTACTCGGTTCGGTTCTCGGTTCACGTTTTACCCTTAATCGGTTTTTGGGTCGGGTCGGGTTTGGTTGGTTTGACCCGTTTCTCAGCCCTAGTTGCAATTATGTGCATTCATATGTTAAAACTATCTAAGCGGTTTTCATATTAATATTTTTGATCAAATTAGTTGAAGTTGTAGCTTATAATATCACCAAGAAGTTAAAGATTCTACATCCAAGTATGTTTGACAAAACAACTTAAGTTGAAGTATAAAATGTGAAATTTCATACAAATTTATATACTCTACGATATTAAACACATGATGTATAAACAAAACCAAACAAATATTCATATGATTTACAAAACGTAGAGTAAATTACAAATGCAAAATAGATCACTTTGGTTTGTTGATTTATAAGCTTAGGGTGCGTTTATTTTTTTTTTCCACAAACAGACGCTTATAAATTGATGTGGGTTCAATGTGGGCCATACTCTGTTAGAAGCTCTAAATGGGGAGAGTGACCTTTGCTTTGCCTTTGTGTTACAAACCAATGTTCTAAAAGGCGTGAGGCGTGGCGTGGCGGCACAGCCACGCCTCAAGCCTTACGCGTCTTTGCGAAGCCTTGGCGTTTCTTAAGACGTGCTTAAGGCGGCAACAAAATATTTATAAATTTATGTATTTATAATTTTATATTATTTTATAAGAGCAATTTCAAATATTAAAGCCCAAATCCCAAATAGCCAGGCCCAAATACGAGGCCCAAGAAGGAATTAAGTTTTGAAATTACGAGGCCCAAGAAAGAAATAACTCAAATACTTGAAATTCAAGCCAAATCAATAAATCCCCTAAATGCTTCTAAAAATGGCGCCACACCTTACCAAAAAGGCGCGCCTTTGCACGCCTTTTCGCGCCTTATTCCACGCCTTTTCACACGACGCCTAGACCTCACGCCTTGGTCCATTTCGTGGCGCCGAGGCCACGCCTCGCGCCTTGGCGACGCCTTGGCGGCGCCTTGGCGCGCCTTTTAGAACACTGTTACAGACACAATAACAAATTTGTGTGGACCCAATTAAAAAAAACATTATTATATAAACAATGACCCACTCTCTTTAGCAGACAGACGCTTCAAAAGAAAAAAGAAACGACGCCTTAGTTGGCGGGGATGTTGGTGGTGGAAGCATCATACACATAGGACTAGAGGAGGTGTCCCACATTAGGAGGTATCCCACATTGATGGAAAGGAGGAACTTTGATGTGTTCATATACAAGAAGACTTTGTCTTAGTCATTGAGCTACTTAGATATATTTACTCCTACACCTGAATGAAGAAAAGGGGTAAATTCAACTAAATAGTTTTTCTTAAACTAAATTGTAAAATACATCATCATGGTTTTTCGATTTTGACACCAAACATCATTGTGATAATTATCATCCCTTGCAAGTACAAGTCAAGCAATTATATTTCTGAGTCAGCAATTGCATCATTGATCTTTATGGATGAAACGTTTGACTTTTACTAAAAGAGAGATCGCGATTGCCAAAAATTTGACAAAAATGTTTAATGTAATAGTTGATAAATATAATTGATAAATAACAAGAATATATATCACAGTTTACTCTAAAGTTATGGGAGATGATTTGCACACTCTACCAAATGATTGGGACACTCCAATTAATTGTATTTGGACATTTATACCCTTACACGGGAGAAAGTGTAAGGGTAACTGTGAGAGTATAAATGTCCAAACATAATTAATTGGAGTGTCCCAATCATTTTGTGGAGTGTGCAAATCACCTCCCGTAAGTTATACACCAAAGGTAATTACTTTACTACTATATACTAAAGATAGGGATTGCTAGGAGCAATCTCATTTTTGCTTTCGGCCAACCAAATAGCTGCTACCTACAGTACTCTACGCATTACTACTACATTACATACTAAACCTGTTTTTGCTGCTGTCAAACCCAATTTCTGTAACAAAGTTTAAAAAAAAATGATGACAATGGTCCTCGGTGCTATCGATCCGTTTCAAAGTTAGCCCCTCGCGCTCCATGGCGGAGCGCAATGGAAATCAATAATTTTTTATTTAAAATTCCCGCGGCAAAGTGCGGGCCTCCAAACCTCGTTTTATATGAATGACAAACTATCATTATTTTTCACTTTTGTATTAGCAATTATGACAATGTTAGTTTTACTTTATTGAAGTTCAGAAAAAGAAAAAAAAATTACTTTACTGATGTGTCACAATAGTAATTCAATTTTGTGCGAGAAGAACCGTTAATTCACACTATTGGTTATTGCGCTTAGTCAAAAGGTCAGTGGCACGAAGCTATCATGCGTTGGATTATGACTGAACGTCATTAAGTCAGAATCCAAGCTAGAAGTGACACGTGTGCCGGCCGCCTGTTGACCATCAGTAGGGGCTTTAGCCCCTAGAGGCACATATCGTTGGCTAAGCTCGTGCGACGGATGAGTCATTCGGGCCACAATGAAGTACAATTTCCATCAAATGGCTTATTCAACTTAAATACGTGATGGATTATTGTAAGCGGCAGCTGCCCCGATCCAATGGGATTTAGCCTTGCGTGTCTCAAATTGATACGCTTGACAGAGGTCTTCCGACAAGCTGTATCGCTACACTTAGGTTTTTCTGTGGTAGATGTATGATCTGTTTACATTCTACCTCTTCGTACCTGACTCCGCCGAAATTGGATAATGTTTGAACTCTTTGATGACATCTTGTAAATGCCCTACACATATTAAAGTAACACTTTATTACTATCACACACCTCACATCACATCAAAATATGACATACCCCTAATTATGACTCAAAGAATCCTAAACAACCCATCAATAAATTCAAAATTTTCAAAGCATTTAAAACACATTAACCTTGGTTTCCCAACACAAGTGTACTTTATTTCAAACCAGAACTATATCATCAAAACAACAACACAGACACTCTATCACTGTTTCTCAGCTTCCTTAAATAAACACACAAACACACCCCCAAAATGTCTTTGTACCCCCCTTGGATCTAAACCTTAAAAAAAACACCAACAACAACCTTAAAAAACAAGAACCCTTAAACAATGGGAGTGTTGTCTGAGACATTGTGTTTTTGTAATGGGATATGTAAATCTGAGAAAACCAAGTGTTCTATTTTGTCTGTAAAGGGTTTATCAATGGCTCGGGTTTCGAATGGTTCGGGTTTCTTAATTCATAGGAATCTTTTGTTAACTAGTCATGCTGTTTTGCCTTCTGTTGCTGCTGCTGAAGCTGCTGAGATCCAGTTGCAAAATGGTGCTGCTGCTTTGCTTGTTCCCAACAGGTTGATTATATATGAATTTGATTTGCTTTTTTGTGTTGTTTTAGTGAGTTTGAGGTTATGTTTTGGATCTGTTAGGGTTTGATTTTAGTTAATTGTGAGTTTGTAACCCTAATTTGTTGAATTCTGATTGATGTGCTAGTTTAAAAGTGTAATTGCAACTAAAGGGTTTATCATTTCGAGCTTATGGCTTATTTGAGTTCGTAAGCTCACAAGCCGAAAAATTGAAATAAGCCCGAAACCCGGAAAAATAAGCTAATCCAAAGTCCAAACATCCACTAAGTTTAAATGTTCGCCAATTTGTATAATTTACTTTTCGTGGTGTATAAATCGCCTCTTATATGGTATTTGAGTTGTGAAAGTGATTTAATGATTATTGGTTGAAATAGGGATAGTAAAACCCGTTCTGAGTATTTGGATTCTAGTAATTGGTTATATAGTTGGTTCTCGCAAAACACTAAATTTGATTATTTTGTATCACATAATCTCTTTAGTACGCAATGCCGAACACCCCAAATAGGTCATGTTGAAGATACAAGCTTGACCTAAGGTCAAGTGGGATAATTATTTACTGTATATACTTAAAAAATCACCTTGAAGTTCTAAAACTTATAAGAGAAGTTTAGTAATGGTGGTACATTGAACTTGTAAATATATATTAGAGACATAAATGATGTTGACTTGTAAGATATCCATATCCATATATTCTTAAGTAGTGAAGTACACAAACTTTGACTTTGACAGTCAAACTGTAGACCCATTCTTATAGGACGCAGTACTTAATGAAATATGAAATAATTTTTGTTTGTTGTAATCTTTCGAAAGCTAGTTGTATTGTTATGATTCCAAGTTGTTTTTTTTTTGCTTTCGTTCCTTGTGTTGTTACGTTTGGACTTCATATTGACATCTTTTCATGTCTCTAGGAAAATATGCATAATCGTCGGTCTTTTAATGTCTGCAAGCTGATTAGGACCAGCTGATATGTTATAAATGCTGTCCCTTTTAGCAAATAGTGGATACCAAATTTATTAACTATAGGTACTATATTGTCCTTGATCATTTTTGGTCTGTGCCCACATTGTGTGTAGAAACAGTTTACCTTTATAGCTTTTAATCTGAAATAAGAACGCGTTGCCTATTTTGTACTTCTAAAGTTCCATCACTTGAACATATCTGCATACTGATGAAACTTTAACAACCTCGAAGACTACCTCTTTGTGACCATGGACATGACCCACGAGGTATATATGCAATTGTAGTACAAATAGTTATTAGGCTCCACGAAGTAGATGAAACTTTAACAACCTCGAAGACTACCTCTTTGTGACCATGGACATGACCCACGAGGTATACATGCACTTACCCTGAAAAAAATTATAGTATTATGTAGCGTAAAAAGTGCATATACTTGAGAATCATGGATTTGTTACTGTAATCCCACGGGTGTACTATGCGTGTGAAATATTGCATACAAAGGCTTCCTTCACTTGTTTCATGACTTCATCTGATATAAAAAATATTGATATTGATCATTTTAGTTGACCTATGTAATTATATCAAGTATCTAATTCCATCTGTTACAAGTTTGATTTAACATAACATGCACTCTTGCTTTAATAAATTTCTCATGTTACGAAAATATGAAATCATTGACAGGTTCTTCATTACTAGCTTGGTTCTTGATCTAACCATAGTGGGCTTAGATGTCATGGATGGAGATTCGAACATCACGGTTCAGCAGTCTCACTACTTAAAAACAGGTTCTAAACCAAATTTAGACCTTGGTAGTGCAGTTTACCTTTTAGGCTACACTGACAAGAACGAGCTAACAGTTGGTGAAGGAAAGGTGGTTATAGCCACAGACAACCTCATAAAGGTGAGCCCCGATGGTGTAACATGGAGCCACGGTTCAGCTGGTTTTGATGTACACGGGAACCTTTCGTTCATGATCTGTGATCCTATGAAGCTAGCCACGTCACCAACCATGAGATCATCTTCTACATCATCATCTTCTACTTCGTCTTGGAAAAAGAATCCTTCAATGCAATTTGGTATCCCGATTCCCGTAATTTATGATTGGTTAAACCAGCATTGGGAAGGTAGTCTTGATGATTTGGTTAACAAACCGAAACTACCCATTATTCGGTTGATGTCAACGGGCCAAAAAAGTGAACACTCGTGTTCTTCATTCACCAAAAGACGGGTTTTCAAAACGAGTGAAAACGAAAATGAGATCTCAAAACCAAAAGATCAACCGGGGTCAAGTTCTCCACCTATGGTGAATAGTTTTCAAGATGAAACACCACCTGTCGTTCAACGTCCGGGAATCCCAACTCCTGAGATTTACGAATCGCCAAAAGTGACCTCGGGTGCTTTTCGAAGGACCGAAAATACACAAGTTCAGTTATTGGATATCAATTTTCCACCGAGAATAAACAAACGAACCGTGCCACTACAGACAAACCCAATAGCCGATGCTGAGATTGCTTCACCAGGTTCAGTAAACGGGGTCCATAGTGAAGTTCAGTCGTGTGCATCCCCGATACCCCAGGCACAAAATGAGTATATCAGCGATGGAGAGACCACAATGTACTCTGCGGAAACCGCCGAGAGTCGTAACTTCCCGAGTCCAAAAGAAGGTCGGTTTTATCAGCAGCAGGTCGGAAGGAGTCAAAGCTGTGTGAGTTACAATCGATGGGGTTCAGGGTCTGTCCAGAGGAACCCTATTGCTGGAAGAGTTACAAAGGGTTATTCACAAGGTGCGTCTTCTCATAGGAGTAATGACTTTTATAGCCCTACTGTGTCGTCAATTATGAAGAAACAGAACAATTTCGAGAAGCAGCCTAACAGGCCTCGGTCTAGTGCTACTCGATCGTCTCCAAAATGGACTTTTTAGCTTCAGTTTGAGGTAAACTGTATCATTTTATATGTTGTTGTCTCATTTTTGAGTATAATGTAACTATCTTTACAGGGCTTAAATGTGCAGTTTAATTTAAATATTTATGACAAAGAATTCCATTATATGATTCCCAAATCACAATGAACTTTTGAAAATTCAAAGTTCTATCTTTCTTTAGCTATACTTTTCTCTTGAACCTATTCTTACTTTTGCAAATAAAGTGAATTTCACAATAGAAAAGGAATTTCGCGGCAAGATGTCGCGAAACAAGGGTGATTACGGTGTAATTTGTTTTAAGCCGCAAGAATAGTGTAACTGTGTAGGTCTCATCTCACGAGGGTTTAGTTTGGTCACAACAGCAACTCAACTTGACACGAAAGAGCCCAATGTAGGCATGGTTCATCAAATATTATTATGCGTTTATAAATGATACATTCCCATTATGTAAAAACAATCAAATGACTTGTTTAAGTCTCAGACATCAGAAAGATTGGAATGAGAGTGTGTTGGCTTGGGGTAGGTTGGACCCATCATTGCTCGAAAATGTGTTGAACAACCCATACTCCTCGATCAACCCCGAAACTAGATTCCCAATAATGTAGGACACTCCTGACACTGATACTGCAATAGTAATGTAGTATACCACTGTTTTAAAGTACCCATAAACCTTGCACTTGTTGACGTAAGCCTTGATTATTGCCAATAACAAGACACACAGAAGAGATGCAATTGCAACAACCATGCGTGTATAGTCCTTACAATGGGTCTCATAAAACGAGTACCCGTATGCCACTGGTGGGACCAGCCCGAATATGAGGAACGATAATATTGCAACAGATGTGTGGAGTGGGAAATGTTCTACTTGTCCGAGTAGCTCTTTGTACTTTCTAGTAGCTTCATTCGGGCTCTCCTTGTAGCAATCGTCTCTAAGGTCCCAAAGCTGCATACCCAAATTATGTGATTAGGCGAGTCTTTCTTTAAAATAATTAATATGCCTTAACGTCAAGATTTTACTCACATTGTGTCCGATGACGAAGACCCCACCGATGACACTTGCGATTGCCATGGCTACGATGCTCACTATTGCAAGTTGATAATTCAGTTGTTAGGATATGATATTAAAGACTTCGAGCCAGAAGGAAACAAGCTAACTAATCCAACTAAATAAGGCTTGAAATATAAGATACCATCAAGCACAAAACAAAAAAAAAAGGCCCCAATGGCTTTGGGTGGAAATTTCAACCACTTACACGAAAATGGGTTGTTTTGGGATTTATTGGCGGGTCAACCCAACTCGGCATGACCCAACCCTTTCTACCCTGCCATTTTGCGAAGTATACTAATGGGCGACAACACATTTCTCCACGTGTCTTTTACTAAACAAGTGTGTCACAAAAAGGCCAAGACTTACATGTAGTGGCATCAGAAGCAGCAGCAGATGCAACAATACTTAAGCTTGCAATCACCTCCATTAAACCTCCATAAACAATACTCTTCAAGATGTCTATAAGAATACCCTCGTAACCAACCCATGGTCTTCCGCTAGGTTGTGCAACAGCAGGTGGGGGTTCTGCATTATAAACAGCAACAATAACCATAAAGAAAGCACTTATAAACAATATAAGTTCTTTGTGTATTTGGTTTCATGTTGTTACCTGATTCATCCTCAATATCGATCATGGCAACATCTCCTCTTGTAGTATTCGACGACTCAGGAAGTTCCAAAAAAGGTCGAGGAGCATCTGCAAAATAAAAGGTGTGAATTTAGAAAGTGACTGTAATCTTTGTAGGTGAAATCATTATGACTTTATGTTGAAATGTAACACGATCAAACCTATCAGTCCATGTCTTGTTCCCTTACTGAATAGTTCCCACACTGACGCGCTCATGTCTTAAAACAAAATAAAATTGGTTTTTATTGATTTGGGATGTTAATGCGATCAATGATAGCAAATCAAACGACTTGCGGACAATGCTTCTCGTGTATGTGCATGAGGCGAACAAACTTCTGATTTTTCGGTCTAGAAGGAGTCGATAACACTTGGTTGAAATGCTTAAGTATTGTTGAAGTTAGTAAGATATGTTCGCGTAAATTTAACAAGAGAAAAACACAAACATGTTTAGAAAATACTGAAAACTCTATAGGAAGTTTGAAGGATATTAGTATTTAGCTGTATGTTTTCTTTCCAAATTAGGAATTGTTTTTCTTAATTGATATAATATGTTTTATTTGATTAAAGAATGTTTAGATAAAGCCTATTTGATTCTAAACTGAAAAGTCAATGCCACTTGTTAAGCTTGAAAAACACCCTAGCACGTTGTAATCTGTTTACAAACCAAACCATTATGTTATTTGTTTTCAGTTTAGATTCATTTCTTGATTAAGTTAGTAATGTAAGTATGTAACCATTTTTGAAGACATTGAACAGTGAACACTTTACCTTTTCCATTGGGCACTGGATTTGGTTGCTGAGGATCTTCTGCTTTCGGATCGTTTTGTTTTTTCCCGATAACCCAAAACATGCTTAAACATGATTCTGTTTAATACAACGAAGAAAACAGAATTACAGACTCTACTTTATAATTTAACATTAGCGTCTTGTAAGAATATCTTACCATTTTCACGAACCACAATTTTCGCCTTTTCATTGACCTTAGGTGGTGCTGTAGAATCGTTACCAGGTCTCTTACGAAAAATGTTAAAAGGGTCGAAACATCCGTTGTCTGATTAAGAAATAATAGAATTAGCGTTGTATCATTTGATATGTGTGGTCGATCTCAAAAGTCAAATGTAACGAGATATCACCTGAGCAAGTGAACAAGCTTAAGCATGAGAGACATCCCACAAGATCTTCTGGTGGACCAGGTTGTGCCTCTACAGGAACAACTGGCTGCACGATGGTCGGATAGTTAAACACTTTTCTACGAAGAATAACTTTGGTAATTTCGGACTTGCAATTGGGACAATGCATAGTATGTGTCTCCAGCTTTGGTTTCACCTTCTCGAATTCTAACTCCACTATTTCTTCTTCAAGTAGTTCTCCAACATTTTCGNAAAAGTCAATGCAACTTGTTAAGCTTGAAAAACACCCTAGCACGTTGTAATCTGTTTACAAACCAAACCATTATGTTATTTGTTTTCAGTTTAGATTCATTTCTTGATTAAGTTAGTAATGTAAGTATGTAACCATTTTTGAAGACATTGAACAGTGAACACTTTACCTTTTCCATTGGGCACTGGATTTGGTTGCTGAGGATCTTCTGCTTTCGGATCGTTTTGTTTTTTCCCGATAACCCAAAACATGCTTAAACATGATTCTGTTTAATACAACGAAGAAAACAGAATTACAGACTCTACTTTATAATTTAACATTAGCGTCTTGTAAGAATATCTTACCATTTTCACGAACCACAATTTTCGCCTTTTCATTGACCTTAGGTGGTGCTGTAGAATCGTTACCAGGTCTCTTACGAAAAATGTTAAAAGGGTCGAAACATCCGTTGTCTGATTAAGAAATAATAGAATTAGCGTTGTATCATTTGATATGTGTGGTCGATCTCAAAAGTCAAATGTAACGAGATATCACCTGAGCAAGTGAACAAGCTTAAGCATGAGAGACATCCCACAAGATCTTCTGGTGGACCAGGTTGTGCCTCTACAGGAACAACTGGCTGCACGATGGTCGGATAGTTAAACACTTTTCTACGAAGAATAACTTTGGTAATTTCAGACTTGCAATTGGGACAATGCATAGTATGTGTCTCCAGCTTTGGTTTCACCTTCTCGAATTCTAACTCCACTATTTCTTCTTCAAGTAGTTCTCCAACATTTTCGAAACCTTTTAGCATTTCTAGTTGACTCGCATGGGCTTCATGTGAGATTTTGTTTTTCCCTTTCGTGGTTTCATCAGTGTCATCAAATTTCATCATGTCTGAAACTTCAATACCTGTTTCGTCAAAAACAAAACCAAATAACATTTGTGATGAACAATTTTTGCCAAACTATATTAATCACCAAAAAAAACTATTTTTCACAGAAGCGCTACTAAATGAATAAGTTGGGTAAGTTCATGAGATTACCTTTCTTTTTGTCCAAGTTTCGGCCATGAACTTCTTTGGGGCTATCAGTGGTTTCAAATTCATTGCTAGGCAAGACATCATCCATATCGCTGGATTCCAACTCAGCGTCCACCACATGTTCCCCCTCCGGCAGCCATTTCTCCTCTGCTACATGAGCCATCTATATAAATTTTTCGGTTGACCCCAGGAATAAACCACTCCAAGGTCTACCTTTGGGGAGTGTTTGACATGAGCTGGCTTTGGCTTATGTTCAGCTTATATATAACTTATAATTGATATTAACTTAATAGCATGATAGTTGTCATAGGTTCACCTTGTCTCCTATTGAATGAGCACAGAATAAATTATTTTACTATACAGCTTATCTGTTAGGTCCAAATAACATGTAAGTTTATTGTATTTCAATCATAATATAGTAGTTTAAACTCTAATCATTATAATTATACCTTGCTGATAATTGTGAATCTTGTAACTCCAAGTTAGCATTCAATTAGCCCGTCACTGTAGCCCGTCATTCCGTCAAATGAACAGTCTATCGCACCAGGAGTCCTACTTTCTGCATGGAATATTTCACAAGCAGTAACACTTGTTTTGTAAATATCGAATGAGTAAACTACTTGCCTATGATTTTAGATTAAATATGGACTCATGATCTTAACAGTAAATTTACGTGTAGGACTATCTAGACTAGTTAAGGACTGTCTTCTTGGTCCACTTTCGCTTGGTGAATTTATCTGGCTGGGAATACTTGGCATCCTTAACAATTCAACGTATTTGGTCTGGATCTATGGACCATGTTTTTCTTGTATGTCCAAAATCATGCAAGGTTTGGAAAAATGTTGTTGCTTGCTAGAACATTTCCTTTTCTTTCATCACTTTGGTTTCAGATTTGATTGAGAAAAAGGCCATCTCTAATCTTAACAAATAACCCGTTGCTAAAATCAGTGGACCTAGAAATAAAAGTTATCACGTGCATTTCATTGAAACTATGGAAGAGATGTTACACAAAAGAATTTGGGCAATGCGCATTTCACAAAAATCAGAATTGTTGACATAATTTTAGACTACAAATAAAAAAAATCCTTGTGGTTTACAGGAACACCTGAAAACATCCTGGGCCCGCCCTACGCTAAACTCTCTGATAAATGTAGCTATGTAAGCTCAGATAATTACATAGCTAAATTTACCAGAGTAGCTATATTGTTATGTTATATTACCTCATTTTAGGCAGTTTTCATCATTTAAAAAAAAAAATAAATAAATAAAAAATTGTGTCTTGGAAAGCATTTCTTCCCTTCCCATTTTGGGAGTGGGTTTTTATAATATATAGCCTTAAAAAAATTTAAAACCTATAAACAGACGGTGCTTATTTTATTCAAATAGTCAATGGTATGATCTAGCATCTCCTCACCTATCTCATTAACTGGTTTTCTGGTTTATCTTATTTGTTTAGTTAGCTGAAATAACTGGCACTTATTATATATGCACTATTTTATGTATACAGATTGGTTAGCTGATTATTTTTTATTTTTTATTTTTTATTTATTTATTTTTTTAAATGATAAAGTATTTGGAACAAAGATACGCAGTATCCATAATTTCCTGAGATAACTGTTTTAAAACATGCATCATGTGCAACATATCAACTCCAAACATTATATATGTTCCTGCAACATGTTGTTCTTGATTAATTAAAATGCAAACCAGCTCATTTCGGCCAGACTGAGCCTCAGCCCAATATAGGCCTGGTACATTCAATATTATTAACCTTTTATAGATGTTACATTTCTCATCGTGCAAAAACAATCAAAAGAATAGTTGAAAATGATACAAACAATTGTGAACAATTGAAAAAAAAAAAAAAAAAAAAAATTCAAACAATGTAGTTCTTGAATCTCAGACATCAAAAAGAAGCGAAAGATGAGGTGGTGGCTTGAGTCAGAAGGGACATGCCTCCATTCGAACTCGTGTCAAACAAACCATACTCCTCCATCAACCGAGCAACAAGATTCCCAACAACATAGGAAACACCCGACACTGATACTGCAGTGGCAATGTAGTACGCCACGGTTTTAAAGTAGTCAAAAACTGTGCACTTATTGATGTAAGCCTTGAATATTGCCAATAATGCGACACATAGAAGAGATGCAATTGAAACCACCACAAGCGTATAGTCCTTATCGTTGGTCGCATGAAACACATACCCATATGCCACTGGTGGGACAATCCCAAATACCAGGAAGGATAGTATTGCAAAGAACGCATGGAGTGGGAAATAACTTATTTCTCCGAGCAACTCTTTGTATTTTTGCTGATTTGAGCTCTCTTTGTAGCAATCGTCTCTAAGGTCCCAAAGCTGCATAACCCGAAGTTGGCGATTAATTAAATAAGGCATTTTAAAGATGGTTGATTAGTATGCTTAGAGATTAAGGTTTTACATACATTGTGTCCGATGATGAACACCCCACCAATTAGAGTTGCGAGTGCCAAAGCTACAATGCTCACTAAAGCAAAAAACAGTATTAGTTGCTAGGATATAAAATAAAATTTTATCTGGCGAGTAATCTCAAAACTCAACATAAAGTGTCCTAATATTTACCCAAGTCATATATTTTACCAACTATACAATAGTGAAGCAACCCAAATGAAAGCTAGACAAATGTCAATCGGGTAAAAGAGACTTTGTCGAAACTTACATGTAGAAGCATCAGAGGCAGCAGCAGATGCTACGACACTTAAGCTTGCAATCACCTCCATCAAACCTCCATAAACAATACTTTTCAAGATCTCTAAAAGCAAACCGTCCTGACCAAGCCATGGTCTCTCGCTAGGTGGTGCAATAACAAGAGGTGTTGGTTCTGCATCATAAACACCAATGATTACGTTAAGAAAACAATTGAAACATTGAATTTCTTTGTGTATTGGGATTATATTATTACTTTGTTCATTTTCAATGGTGATCGCGGTATCAACTCCTCCAGGATTAGACGACTCAGGAAGATCAAAAGAAGGCCGTGTAGCATCTGCAAAATAAAATGTGTCAATTTAGAAAGGGACTGTAACACGATATTATTTGATTTTGGCTTTATATTGACATATAACTCGAACGCACCTATTAGTCCATTGGTGGTTCCCTTAATGTTGCCAACAGTTACGGTTCCTGCATCAAGGATTGTATAAAGATTATGAGTTACAAAGACTTAAGTCTTTCAAAACGTACCATACTTGTCCAAAAAATCACTTTTGAGTATCGACCTTTTTTTTCCTTATTGGGTTACTAAACTTTCATTTTTTGGCCTCTTTTACGCATTTTGAGACATTTTTATGACATTTTTGCCCCTGGATTTCCAAAAATTGAAGGGCAAAAACGTCCCAAAATGCGTTAAAGAGGCAAAAAATGAAAGTTTAGTAACCCAATAAGGAAAAAAAAAGGTCGATACTCAAAAGTGATTTTTTGACAAGTATGGTACGTTTTAAAAGAATTTCCCCTATATATATTCAACTTATTTGAAACAACTTAAAACAGTGAGCTAGCTAATAATTTCTANACTTCTGTTTAAAAATATATAATGGAAAATTTGTAATTGGAAAAATGTATCAGCCGCAGTATTACTAAAAGTGAAAAAAAGATGATGTGATATTTTATGAAAGTGTATTTTCCTAGTGCAATTTATTGAAAAGCCATAAAGAAGAATACAAGATGATTAGGAAATGAGATTACACTACATGTTACTGTCCATTAATTTTGTTAGACCTGTTTTTGTTCATTAATTTATCAAAGTTTAATATCTCTATTAGAAGTTTACTAAACGTAACTCTTAGGGCTATGATTAAATATAAAATTCTGTATAAACCATAGGCTATCACCTAGGTGGTTAAGATAGTACCAACACTTGAGTCATTGTCTTAACTTTTGAATAAGGGGAAAATTGGGAGATATTTTGTTTCATTATATTGTATTCGGCATGTTGTTTGTGCCTTTGTCTAATCTAATATAATTTTGTTGCCTTTAAAAAAAATAACTTTTGAACATATCCTTTGGGCTATGTTTGACATTCTTCTTGATCTTTTGGACATAAAAATGGTGGTTGTAGTTGCAAAAGTCAATGCCGTCTGTCTATGTTTGAAAAACATCCTAGCACGTATTATGCAGTTAATTTAATACAAACCAACCATTGCATATGTCAACTTATGAAAGAAATATTTTGTAAATTTACAGCATAACTAAAGATAACATGGTTAAATTCGTTCATCATGACATATTATTATGTTTCTCTAACGTTTAAACATTAAAACTGAGTTATGATAGCTAAGAAATACTCTTAAATATCTGAAACTAACAGGACGGTTTAGACGAGTTAGATACGGGGCCTAAAGAATAACACAAAATAGTCTTTAATAAGTATTAGATGATAGCTAGATCTTATGAACCCTAACCCATGCCACAAGCAGGCTAGCTATCATCTAATACGGGTTTCGGGTTAGCTTTTTCCTTCCCAATAACCCAAAACATGATGCTGAAATTAAACACGATTCGGTGTGTTCATATACAAAAACAGCAGTCAGAATCAAGGAATGAAAATAAGAAGTATATAAAAGTATAAAACTAGTGTTTTCTAAGAAAATATTACCATTTTCATCAACCACAACATTATCCTTAGGTGGAGATGGAGTAGAATCAGCACTCGTTGGTGTTCTCTTTCGGAGAATGTCGAAGGGGTTAAAACATCCATTCTCTGGTTAATAAAGGGAAAACATTAGATAACATTTGGGATGTAATCATAAATCATGCTTGATGTAACGATATATTACCAGAGCAACTGAACAAGCTTAAGCATGTAAGACATCCCACTAGATCTTCTTGAGGTTCAGGTTGTGGCGCAACAGGAACAGAAGGTTCCCTGACGGATTGATACACTTTTTGACGAAGAATGACCTTGGTAACTTCAAACTTACAATTGGGACAATGCATAGAATGTGTCTCGAGCTTTGGTTTCACCTTCTCAAATTCCAACTCCACTATTTCTTCTTCGAGTAATTCTCCATCAATTCCAGAAGTTTCTTCTAAATCCTTTTGAGTTGGTACAATTTCATTTTTCGCGTTTGTGGCTCCGTCAACCTTGGCACTGCCTATGCCATCAAATTTATATGAAACGTAAGAATCTGAACTTGAACTTGAATCTGAACTTGAATCTGTTTTATGATACATGACATGAAACAAAAGTAAGAAACTCATGCATTTTGCAAAGTGGTGAACCCTTATTAATTTTTATAATTCTGAATAAAAAAACTAGATACGCCTCAAAATATAAAAGGCTAAAGAAAGAAGGATATTTTCGAAAGAATAGCAACTAAAGTAAAAAAATGCAACAAGCATAAATTACCTTCATTTTCGTCGAGTTCTTTTGGCCTAACAATCGATGCAATTCCATTGCTAGGGAAAACATCTGACGTAGCGATTTCTTTCAAGCCAGCATCTAAGCCTTCAACCTTGGCACTGCCTATGTCATCAAATTTCACAATATCTGAAACGTAAGAATCTGAACTTGAACTTGAACTTGAATCTGTTTTATATATGATACGTGACATGAAACAAAACTTAAAAAACTCATGCATTTTGCAAAGTGGTGAACCCTTATTAATTTTGTATAAATTCTGAATAAAAAAAATAGATACGTCTCAAAATATAAAAGAGAAAGCAGGATATTTCGAAAGAATAGCAACTAAAGTAAAAATATGCAACAAGCATAAATTACCTTCGTTTTTGTCTAGTTCTTTTGAGCTAACAATCGATGCAATTCCATTGCTAGGGAAAACATCTGATGTAGCGGTATCTTTCAAGCCAGCATCTAAGCTTTCAACCTTGGCACTGCCATCAAATTTCAAAATATCTGAAACGTAAGAATCTGAATCTGAATCTGAACTTGAACTTGAATCTGAACTTGAATCTGTTTTATATATGATACATGACATGAAACAAAACGTAAAAAACTCATGCATTTTGCAAAGTGGTGAACCCTTATTAATTTTGTATTAATTCGGAACAAAAAAAACTAGATACTTTTCAAAATATAAGAGAAAGCAGGATATATATTTTCGTAAGAATAGCAACTAAAGTAAAAATATGCAACAGCCAACAAGCATAATTACTTACCTTCATTTTTGTCGAGTTCTTTTGTGCTAACAATCGATGCAATTCCATTGCTAGGGAAAACATCTGACATAGCACTATCTTTCAAGCCAGCATCTGAGCCTTCTTCTCCCTCAGGCTGCCATTGCTCCATCACTGCATCAGCCATCCTTGTAACCTTTAGGGTTGGAACCACCACAACAAGAAGCTACTCCAAGGTGATCTACCTTGAGAAGCTTTAGACTTGATGGCTTTGGCTTATTTATGTTAGGATTCTATCTTCTATTGCTTATATATAGCATAGAATTTGAATTTACTCAATTTAGTATATATAAGAAAATAGTTGTCATACGTGCACATAATCACATTGTCTCCTATCAAATGAGCCCACATCAATTATTTTACTATATAACTTATTCGTTAGATTAAAGTCATTAAACATAATAAGTATGTATATTTTTATTGCGTTGAATCGGATAATATTGAAATGATTACTTTGTTTTTTATTACTACCACTTTTACTAGGTTCTAATGACTATGCACGTGTTAATTTTCTCTTTATCTCCTAGAACCTTAACGAAATGAAGTAATAATATATGAGCTATTGCACCCGCCAATCCTAGTTTCTGCGTGAACAGGGTGTGTTCGTTAGAAGTAGCAGTGAGCTGTGAGCAGTGAGCTGTGAGCAGTATCCAAAGCTCATCGCTCACAGCTTCTTAAAGAAGCATTGGAAAAATGAGCATTCTTAAAACATAGCATTGCTCTTTTGCCAAACGACTACTAAAAATCAAAATGCTCATTGCTCATCGCTCCAAAAAGCTTCACACCGCTCTGTGCCAAACATACCCTTAGTATTTAGGCAGCTTAATTAAATTCACAAACATAACATTTTAAATGGAAACTGATACTCATCCATGAACTTTTAGCTTATGCATGAAATTAGTCATATATCTTAGGTCTCTGTACTCCTAATTTCTTTTAATTTATTTTTAAATATATTGGCTTCACCTGCTAGAGTTTTATTTGATATTTAGGAGAAAAAACAATGATATAATCGATATAACAAAAGTTAAAATGTGGCCAGCTACATGATCAAAAAACAAACCTATAAAATGACACTGCTTATTTTGATGATAGCTCTTCAAATAGTCAATAGCATGATCGATTATTAAATCTCAAGATTGATAACTTGCTTAAGTCCTTAATAAAGTCGCCTTAAAAAAATAGTATGCATGATCGATCTAGCATATCCTCACCTGTGTCATTAATTTTTTTTGACAAAAGGTGAATTTATATTAGGCTAAAACCATAAATCAGCTGTACATAAAGCAATCATATTAAGGATGATGGACATGCCCACACACCCTCAATAGAAGCTATCAAATACTGGAAAAACCATACAAACAGAATTCTAAATGGCTATCTTTTTCAAATCTTGAAATGTCTATCACCATATTCACAGAGACTTGCAATTTGAAGACATATCTCAAATTCACCATGGAGAAACCACTTCTCTTGACTACATTTCCATTTAAACCGATACATGCCACAAGATACTAGTGTAGTTTGCCATCCTCACACTGAAGGCATCATCAACTCTGTTCTCTAACGGATCAAATAGACTACATTTCCATCTAAGCAACACAACATATACTTGCAGCTCCGATCCTCACAAATATTGCTTGCTTATCAGGCATCGTATGATGAAATGAAGATCCTTTAAGAACACCCTATGACCAACTTATGGCTAGGACCAAGTAGTCCAATCTTTCATGACTCACTATTCCTAGCCTCATAAGTTGATCATTCCTCAGTAAACCCTAACTTATATTGGTCATATAGCATATTAGAAACTTTAATCTCACAATTCCATTTGAAAAACTCAATCTTATCTAAGGTCAACACCATAAAACTCTATAGGACATATTAAAGCAGACATTTTCATATGAATTTGTTGGTCCACGCAGTTTGAGCAAATGGCGATACCAAACAAACATTGAGAAAACCGTCATCTTTTACTCAAGACCACTTAGTCTACTAATAACAACATTTGTACTTTTCAACATTTATAAATCTTATTAGAAATGAATCAAAGATTTACAGTGGAATAGCTCATGGTAAACTATTCCGGTTGATGATAAATGTAACACTCCTGTTAGAACGGCTAGTAGCAGCTAGCTTTGCTTAGTTCATTCATAGGAGATGGGATCCTATCAACTGTAATGCTAAGTATTACTTTATGTGTTTGTTTAGGATCCTTACTTAGCTTGGTTACAAAGTTTCATTTAAATAGGAAGGGAAATACTGTGGATGCACATAGGTATAGTAGTTTGCCAATTGGATGACGATAACACGTGCCTAGACGTGCTTTTGGTTTTCCAATGCTGACAACGTTTTGTACCCAAAATCTTACTTTATCGTCATTTGATAAGACCTTTTGCTTATCTTCCCAAGAAGTTTCCTGTCCATTTATCAAAGACTAAGGGGGTGTTTATTTTTTTTGTTAGCTAAGAGATGGGTAGGGTCCATATGGGACCCATGGCTCTTAGTGTGTCTTAATGGGGAGAGGAAGACATTTTATGCTTTGTAGATATAGATGTATTAGTGGAAATTAGTGGGTTCCACACAAAAAAGAAATATTATTAAATACTTGTGTGGACCCATGTGGACCCATTCCCTTAGTTAAGGGAAAAAAGAAACACTCCCTAAGTTTCTTTTCAGAGATAAGTCTTTAGGGTCAAAGAGATATTTGTCAGATCTCAGTGCCTCTAGTGTTGTTTGTAGCTCCTTATACCCTGCTCCCTGACACCGCATCAGTTTACAAAGTGTTTCTTCAATTGCTCTTTGACTTCACTGAAGCTTGGCTGCTGTTTGAGCTTTATACAACTCTCATTGATTTCTTTTATCAGTGAGTTACATCCACTGATGATCATTAGTGAGGTACCATCACTGATAACCATCAGGGTGTACTCTCTTATAATCATCATGGAGTAATACTTTCCGATAAGCATCAGAGAGTAGGACCTTTGATTTCCATCAGAGGGTGACTTACTCTATGATCCTTATCAGTGAGTGTTATTCTCTCTGGTTTTATCAGAGACTTAATAATTAGGTCATTTTATGTTTAAATACTTGTCAGAGATAATTGGGTCGAAAATAAGACCCAACAGTATTCTAGTGGCTAATTGTTTTCTTTTGTTTAGAAGTAGTAATGTCTGTTATGTTAGCTTTACTGCCTATGTAATGGACTGAGATGTAAGATTCACTCACATTGTATGTACTTAAACGATTTTTGGAATATTATATTCAGCGGGTGTAATAATCTTTTACCAAGAAAAAAGCAGACGTTTTCATGATAATCAACAATCTGCCATTTCAACAAATTGGACTATTAAAGGCATGATACTTACCTATTAACTCTGCAAATCTTACAAATCCAGTAACACATTTGAAACAAATGCATTATGAAATTTATCATTAAAGTACAAAGCCATTTGCGCTTTACAATTGAACTTCAAATCCTCCCATCCTATTGTTGAATCAATACTAGTTATTAGTTATACAAATAGTCCAAGTTAAGAGATGCTCACACAATTCTCTAATACCAAACAAGAAACTTACTTTATGACTACTAATAATCAAATCATAAAGAACATCATCAAATTCACAAGAGAGTTGTCCCATCTTTTATGACACTTAATATGAACTTCGAAGACATCTGTAAATTAGATTTCACTGCCAAATTACATAACTATATGTTTATAGAATCCAAACACCGCTTATAACTTCATAACACCTTATCTGTAGTATCTAGGACTAATACCCCATTCATCAAAAATTCTCACCAATTTTGCAATTTTAAGCACTTCCAAACTCATCATTCTCAACTTAGCACTGTTAGTAATTACTCCAATTAAGATCACCTCATTTCTTTTTTCATTAGTGAATAATCTTCATATGTAATACATACTTGCTCCAAAAATAATTCTTCTGATGCGTGGTTTTGTGACCTTACAACAGGTTTTACCTCTCGAGGGATCTCAAGAGGCTTACAACCCCACCAGGCAGTGTACCTAACCGATGTAGTATAGGATAGTGGTAAGTACGGGGGATTGATCGTTCTCTAACAGGGAATAGTGTTCGTTAGGATAGAAAAGCTACTCTAATAGG
>LBNU01019057.1:5725-78214 GCA_014162995.1 Artemisia annua
TAATGAAAAACCTTGTTGATAACATTGATGTTCTTATTTATTATTCCGCTGCATGTTATTCAATGTTATTGTTCCTAGATAATTAAAGGTTTAACAGCCTGGAGCCCGTAACGATCAAGGAGTGCTGGGTTCCTACATGTGGTATCAGAGCCTGGGGCTCGTGATATCTAGGATTACAAGGTGTTTTTACCGTTGAAGAAGAGCAGATTTGGAGAACATACGAATGACGCAGATTAGCTTACTGGGTATCGATCTTTTGTTTTGTTCCGTGTGTCAACATAATAAGGTACTGCTGCATGAATTCGAAGGTACTGCTCGTTTATTTAAGGTACTGTTATTCTTCAAAGTACTGATATCAAAGTACTGCTGCTTGTTTATCTCAAAGTACTGCCCGTATCTCTCAAGGTACTGCTCGAGTATTTTTCAAAGTACTGTTGTTCGTTATCAAAGTACTGCTGCTCGTATATTACAAGATACTTTATGGAGACGAGTCAAGAGCTTTATGGTTTAATATATATGCATGGTTTACGAGCAGTAAGGGGAAGTACATATGAGTTTGATTGGTTTTGGATTACACACACAGAAGGATATTTGTTACACACACAGAGGAAGAAGTTTTTGTTCTTAAAGGTTTTAAAAGGCTCGTATTTGGTTCTTATTGGATTAATTGATTACGAAGAAGATTGATTATCACTTATTTGAAATTGTAGTTGAGTTTCTTGGATGAGTGTTTTTATCATATCTCAAAGTTTGAGACGCTTTGGAGATAACTTGTTTATACGTTAAAGATGTGACGAAGACTTGATAAATCTAGTCAAAGAGTGTGATTTTTCTTATGATGCTCTATGCACACATTGGCTATCACTTAAAGGAGTTACATTGTAGTGCTCAGTGTCTCATATTAGTTGAGGATTTTTCAAGAGGTTGCGGTCTACTTATATTGGTGTTTCATATAAGTTTGGAGTCACGTGGTTAGTACAAGATATAAGACACAAGTTTGGGTTGTTCTACTTCTTCATCAAGTTTGTTATATTTGGTTTTCTTCATCAGTAATCATTATAAGGAGCTTACAGAATTGAAGATTCATGAAGATGGTTAACACATTGATTTCAGGGGAAGCATATTATGATGTGTTTTAATCATTTGATCTTCATGCACCACTCAAGGGGAAGTTTTTGATTCTTACTACTATTGATTAGCATTACTACTGCTAGTTGGAGTTTCTATTGTTTTGAATTCATTTTTTGTAAGCATTTTGGTGTTCTTCATGGAGGGCAATTTGAAACATTGGAAGGCTCTGATTGGAAGTGTGGTATTGGTTCGTGGTGGTCAAGATCATTATTTTCATATGTTCCCTATTTGTTGATAACAAAAAGGGGAAGAGATGTGGAAGAGATGTTTGAGTGGCATGGCATGGCTTAAGGGGAAGACAAGATTGTTTCATTCATGGTGAGATTTAATTATCTCAATTTCTTTACTTCGTCTAGGGAAGTTCGTACAAGATTCGTGTTTGTTTTGTCATCATCAAATAGGGGAAGATTGTTGGGAATTATATTTATTGATTTGATGATACAAAACAAGAAGAATGAAACATGAGGGACTTAATATGACAAGAAGGAATTCTACAAAAGATGGGAAGGACTTGCTTGCAAAAGAAGTTTTATTTATTAGTCCTTCGTAGCATTCTTGTAACCCTAATCCTCTAGTATATAAAGAGGACAAGGGATGTAGGTTTTATCAATTAAGTCTTCCATAATGTAGTCGACTAAAAGGTGTGTGTGTGTAACCTAGGCGTAGAAGATAAACGCCTAGGGTTTATTAAGGTTTAGTTAGAGTTAGTTGGTTAGTCAGCCTCAAGGTCGTTCTACCTTGATCAAGTAGAATTGGGGTTGTAAATGTTTGTATGTTAGAGATAATAATGAAAAACCTTGTTGATAACATTGATGTTCTTATTTATTATTCCGCTGCATGTTATTCAATGTTATTGTTCCTAGATAATTAAAGGTTTAACAGCCTGGAGCCCGTAACGATCAAGGAGTGCTGGGTTCCTACATTTGATAGTAGTTATGGAATCAACACTGATCAAGGAAAATGAACTACTGGCATAGTATTTTATTTTGGAGAGTCACCCATTACTTGGAGTACTCAGAAACAACCAACAGTGGCGCTATCATCATGTGAATCAGAATTTATGGCGGCTACTGCAGCAGCATGTCAAGCCTTATGGTTGAAAAGATTACTTAGTTAATTAACTGGAAATGAAGAAAAGAAGATTACGTTGAAGGTAGACAACGTTTCAGCAATCGCACTAGTCAAGAACCCAGTTTTTCATGGAAGAAGTAAACACATCGACATTCGATATCATTTCATTCGAGAATGCGTAGAGAATGAACACATCAATGTAGAACATGTCAACGGAGAACTACAAAGAGCAGATATACTAACGAAGGCTCTACCAAGATTGAAGTTCATGACAATGCGACAAATGCTCGGAGTTCAAGATTTAACAAGAAGCAACGATCAAGATTAAGGAGGAGAATGTGACCCGATTAATCTTCATCTTATGCTTACTATTATTATTAGTTAGAAGTTAAAGGACCAAACTTGTTAGTTAGAAACTTTATAACCGAATAGTTAGTTAAATCGGTTAAGAAACAAATGAAGAGATACATCGGTTCATCTCATACCGATTCATACTCTATATAAACATATGTATTAGTATCGTTTAATGGTTAATGACACTATAGATTTTTACTTATTCATATTTGCAACTTATTATATCGATCTAAAGAGAAAAGTGAGACAACAACAAGGGCATTATAGCTAGTATAGTTATGGTGCTTACTTGAGGAATGAGCAGGTACTCGATTTTCCGATATTTATTATTTAAGAATGGTTGATCTCCTAATTAGCTTTATGTTACATTATTTTGTACGTAATTAGATTGGGAGTGTTTCACACCCTTTCACGTCTTATACATCCTTTGATCATTTTTTCGAAGGTATTTTACCAATAAAACCAACTTCTCTCATATTATATTCTACAATCGGTTTGGTGCCCTCTATACAAAATATATTTTTCATCACCATTAAAAATAAACGATGCCTAAATTGTCACCGACAGATTCAATCTCCATCTCCTTTATTACGAAAGACCACTACAAAGACAACCTTTACGAATTTAACAAACAAAATCAACACATATATACAGGGGGCTTTATTTTCAGAACCCTGTTAAGTGCGGGAACTGCGAGAACTCCAATTTTGCATTAGAAAACATGCATGTTCATATAAAACATGTATGTTTTCTTACATACATCTTAATACACATGCCTGCGTATTATGGTGTATGTAAGAAAACATACATGTTTTATATGAACATGCATGTTTTCTAATGCATAATTGGAGTTCTCGCAGTTCCCGCACTTAACAGAGTTCAAAAAATAAAACCATTTTGCATTGAACTGTTGCACTTACCAGGTTTTTATATGAACATGTATGTTATGCATGTATGTGTATTAAGGTGTATGTAAGAAAACATACATGTTTTATATGAACATGCATGTTTTCTAATGCAAAATTGGAGTTCTCGCAGTTCCCGCACTTAACAGGGTTATGAAAATAAAGATACACCATATATACAAGTTAATACAAAACCTATAAGCTAAAAGTTAAAACCCATTATTATATCACTCCGATCAAACATATGCAATTTATTTTATGTTTATGTGCCATGACTATGTTCTTTTCGTATCTATTTAGTATCTAATACTTACAATATTATATCACTCCGATCTAACATATTATTTACGCACATGTTCTCAACAACCGATCATTTATCTGGTAAATGTCTTTATATAATACATTTTCCATCGGTAGTCACATAATCTCAACAATCGATCGCGTCCATAAACATATTACTTTTCACAATAATTCAAAACTCTTATTTCACCTTTTTGAATTTAAAACCGTGAATTTCACGGGTCAATAAACTATATTGAATAGATTAAAGTTATTCCGTCACAATAATTACCTTAAAATAAACATACAGAACACATTAACAAAAAATATGTGTTCGACGTTTATAGCTTACAATCATGTTAAATGTTTAGCATTAATATTTTATATTTATACATCTAACATGTAAATTTTTTTACATAATATCACAAATCGATCTCTTATATAAACATTATCAACGGTTTTTTTAAAGCCTCACGGGTAAATAAACTAGCATAGCATAAATGGTTGTTAATAACGTCTTTGTTAATTCATTAGTTTTATCTTGTGCAAAGAATTCACTTGCCGTAGGTCTTATTCAAAGCAATTTCCTTATTTTTGGTTTTACCAAGGGTCGGGGTAGGTGTGCTAAAAAAACCGAGAAACTGACGAACCGAGCCGATCCGCTCAATCCGAAACCGCAAAAAAACGATAACTGAAGAAACCAAAACCGGAAAAAGCCGCTTATCACAGTTCGATTTCGGTTTTACTTTCATTTATCCGCGGTTACCTAACCCGAACCATGTATAATGTACATATAGGTTTCAACAAACCACTCGTTAGAATATACAAGTACTAACGATACGATAGCACTACTTTAATCTTATAATGCACTTTTACTTACCTAATTTGATCATTTACTAACGTCCATGGATTACATATTATTAAAGTGATTGTAACTTATAAACGTCAAATAAATGGTATTAGTTATTTTGTTACATATGATAATATAAATGTTTTTATTGTGACGCAACAACTTTCCTATGACTCTAATCACTTCAATGTTATTTAATTTTACCACAATGACATATTACATTCTAATTTATGTAATTGTTAATCCGATGCGATTCAATTAATTTTTTAGAATGGTTAACCGTGACATGAACCGCGGGTAATCCTTTGTCGGGTACCCGCATGTCCGATTACTCGCCTAGTACGTTTCGATTTCGGATAGTAAAATCAACTACCCGCCCCGCAATGGATATATAGTTAAAATCTCCAACCGATTAACAGAACCGAACCGCCCTGTAAATTCCGTTAAGTAGGGGCATGATCTATCTGCATTCCACCTCTCTCATACCTCGTTCATACGAGATTGGGTGCTGTTATTGTATCATGTTTAAAGAATGTCCTACAGTAATTTGTGTTTTCCACTTACATAAAAGATAGCATACTTTTTTACTTCAAGGACTGGGAATAAATTAAAGTGAAGTTAAACTACAAAAAAGGCTAGACATAAATCGCTTAAACTTTCGAATTTGAATATTTCACATCCATCCCTCAGCCAGTAAATGAGAAGTGTAACAAAGGTTTTTTAACACCCTTTTATTACTTCATTTATACCTCGCTCGACCCTTCAGGGTTAAGGAAATTTGCAAGAGCTTTATGATGTGAAATCAAAGAAAAAAGCGAAAGACAAAAAGCTGTAGATGCTGCACAAAAAATATAGTAGTGTTGAAATCGTTCAAGGGGTGGGGGATTTTGGTGATCTAAAACTCTTAAAATGTTCAAGACAGCTCATATATGAGAATATTTTCTAAAAGAATGTACAAGTGATATGATATGATATACGGGTATAAGAGAGTTCAATTATATATAGAAATCTTTATATAATAAAAAAAAAAATTACATTATTTCGGAATTATTTTACTAAAACAATCTTATTGAGAGGAAAATTGGCCAATCATGTTGATTTATTTTGACACGTGATTAAATTAAGCATTCTTGTTGGCCTACTGAAAGTCAAAATTAAAAAAATATTGGTCAAACTTTGATAAAGTTGGTGGAGAAAAAAAAAAAAAACACAAAAAGATAGATGTCAAATTTGTGAAAACAAAACTTAAAAATGATGGGTTAATTAATAAAACTTTGGTGGTTATATGGAATTAAGCATAAACTTATGAGTTTACCATGTTTCTTAATAACTTTAACAAATAAACAAATACCCCATTAGATTTTATACCCATTAGAGTTTATATTTTAAAAATACAATATATATATGTACGAGATTATAAATATANCTAAAAGAATGTACAAGTGATATGATATGATATACGGGTATAAGAGAGTTCAATTATATATAGAAATCTTTATATAATAAAAAAAAAAATTACATTATTTCGGAATTATTTTACTAAAACAATCTTATTGAGAGGAAAATTGGCCAATCATGTTGATTTATTTTGACACGTGATTAAATTAAGCATTCTTGTTGGCCTACTGAAAGTCAAAATTAAAAAAATATTGGTCAAACTTTGATAAAGTTGGTGGAGAAAAAAAAAAAAAACACAAAAAGATAGATGTCAAATTTGTGAAAACAAAACTTAAAAATGATGGGTTAATTAATAAAACTTTGGTGGTTATATGGAATTAAGCATAAACTTATGAGTTTACCATGTTTCTTAATAACTTTAACAAATAAACAAATACCCCATTAGATTTTATACCCATTAGAGTTTATATTTTAAAAATACAATATATATATGTACGAGATTATAAATATAAAGAAAAGCACGAATGTGTAGGTAAATAAATACACGAGATTGTATTAATATAAACAACTAATGTTATTTCTCTTTATGAGTTTAAGTAAATATGTATGTATATATATATATATATATATATATATATATATATATATATATATTTTACTACATGTGTTCAATGAGTACTCATGTTATTTCTTTTAAATATCAAATGTAAGCACGGGTTACTGTGATATGAAAAAAAAATGTGATTTTACTTATTACAACGAATCATATAATTCCAAGTTTATATATGGTTATCCGGAAAATATTTATAAAAAACTTTATATTTTAACTTCAGTAACGGTCATTATGTGCTATTAAACCAACATATTGTGTACAACATAATATCAATAGTTAAATTTAAACAATAACATCAACCTCAACACCCATGTCCGTTAAACAAACCTAAATCTTTCATCAAAAAAAATCTTTACAAAATATTATTCCCCCCGTCCTGAAAATAGTGTCCACAAACAAAAAATTGGCAAATTATGATACGTGTATTAATGCAAATTTTAATTGATAAAAAATCTTTTTTACCCTCATATTTTTAATAGAAATTAGAAATGAGCATTTAAAGAAATTTTTGGTAATAATTGCAAAATAGGAAGGTCGGTCATAAGGACAAACATAAATAGTAACCTGGACATATCTTATATAAGATGTGTTTTAATAACTGTATTAATTGTATTTATCGACCAGTTAATTAATTGACTACATTAAATATCTTTACCGCATTAATAGTGCTTTGTATTGTATTTAATGTTAGTAAATGTGTTTTAATAAGTTTTACTTTTAGTTTAAGAACTTGTAATATTGAATTTTAAGTATTTCTATTTAAAAATTGTATTTAATGTTAGAAATTTTGTTTTAATTAGTTGTACTTTTAGATTAAAAACTTGTAATTATATTTAATGTTAGAAAATGTATTTTAATTAGTTGTACTTTTAGCTTAAAAACTTGTAATGCTGATTTTAAGTATTTCTTTTTTTAGAATGTCTAAATGCTTTATAAGAATGCTTTATAAGATAGTATGATGCTTGCCAAAAAGACATTAAAAAGGATGATAAATAATCTATAACTTTGATAACACGTTTCACATTGTAACCTTTTATGTTTGCTCATCGAACAGATTATAGAGACTGTTTAATCGGGCAAGTGGGCAACATCAGATTTATATGGTTCCTAGCTAGCTTCTGATTCAAGACTAGAAGTGTGGATCTTGTTCTTGTTCACTTTGGTTATTAATCAGTCTTTGTGGTTTGTTATTTAACTTTCAAATATGCAAACATTAGTGTACATCATAAATAATATATTTAACACGAGAATCTTCGCTTTTAAGCCAACATCTAACAAAGGTAGCCTTAGGAGAGCATGTATAGACCGAAAAGCGATATAAATGTTCTTTTGAATCGAACATATAGCAACAATATTAATATATGAGTAGTGCACAAGCTCTTCCTGGAAGTTGTTTGGTTTTTGGTGCATAAAGTTTCTTAGAGAATACTGCGAAGCTTATTCAAGTTATTAAGACTTTCCATCGAATAATGATCAGTTATCATTATAATATAATTGGTATATGTACACGAAGTCTCGAATTTGTATATCCTTGATTATTTTGAATAAGTTTCGACGACTTAAGATAGCGATAGTTAGGCTAAATGGCACTTGAGTTAGTCGTTAATAGCGGAAAAAATTCAGTGCCAAAAGGAGTACGTAGTAATCTTTATTTTAAGAAAAGATATATCTAAAACTTCTTGCATAACGTTGATATCCGGCAACACTGACACACCTATGTACATGCCTGACCCGCTTCATGATGACCGGCTAACTACAATGAACCAATCCTGAAACCAACCCCATGGGACAAGACCCGGAGCAATAGCCCCTCGCGCTACACCATTAACTAAAAGGAGAAAGGGAGGCGCAATTAACCTAGAGTGAACATGACAGGGCAAGTATAAGAATCGTTTTTAACGTATCCGAGAAAGTAACCATCAATTATTCTCAGTTTGAACATCAAATCCAAATTTTAAAAGTTCAACTATGGCCTTTTATTCTTTGTGAAATTGATTGTTTAATCAAGTGATTAAACAACAAAAAGAACTTTTAGTTTGGTATTAGGCAGACCATACAAAGTGCTTTGTTAATGACATGCAATTATTATTTATGTATGCACGTGAAACCGGAATATAGTCTCTCGGATACAAACCTCCGTAAAAAAAATTCTCCGATTTTCTCTAACAACCAATAAAGATTGATCAGGAACTTATGTTCTTGCTATATTTAAGCAGCTTGAGGTGTTTTTAATGGCATTAACTAGCTAAATGATAGTGGGTGGTTCAAGTCTCAACTCGGACAAGTAAGTGTACGTGTGAGTTTCATGTCAGATAATTTTACTGACATCTCGTTACAAGCTTAAACAGAGTACGTTAAGACTGGCCTACAAGCTTAAGCCAAGTATGTTAAGACTGGCCTGCATGCTTAGCGTAAAGACTTATGATGAAAGATATACAATATAAAATAGATAGATGAATTTGAATGTTATATGTAATTTGGAATCCTAAAATAGATAGATAGAAAGATATAGATGCTAAATGTATCTTGGTAACCATCAGTCAATGAATTCTTGAAAAATGACAAGAGAAACTGTACAACAAAGATGTATATGAACAAGATAAAAGTATAAATTAAAAGAATTTATTTGATGGTTGGGATTGAAACACTGGCTAAGTAGATAGTAACTTAATTCCATGCATGCTATATAATAATGAATGTACAAGTAGGTTGCCTCATATCGTTATCTTCAAAACCACAAAACTATCAGTTACCCGCTGCCTCGACATGGTTCCAGTGGTTTGTAACATTGTTAATGAAAATAGTAGCTTTGCTGTCGATACGAGGATCAGCCCAATGGCCAGCTCTGTCTTGATCACTTGGATACACTTTATAAGCCTTCATTGAGTCTTCCCAAGTATCTCCCCCTCCTCCTCTTTGGCTCTTCTTAATCTTAAAGATGCCAAAGAAGGAAAAAGAAGACTTCCTCTGGGATTTGTGTCCACCCATTCTGTTGATTAGCACAAGTGAACGATTGAGAGTCTTTTTGTTCTAAGTTATTTCTGCTATTGCAAGTGAGTCTCTTGGTTTCTAGGAGTTAGGATTTCTACGGATTTTATAGAGGTATGCTACCTTTGTTATGGAAGGAATGGAATCAAGGCAAACAAGAATCTTGATGCTCCATCTAGACCATATAATGGGTTTTATGCATGGTGCATTAGTGATTTAAAGTTTTTAATGTGACTATGAGTAGGTAACAACTTAGGCATAGAACATGTTATGACAACCTCTCTTTTGTTGTTGACTACTAGGATTGTTGTTGGATTGTTTTGAAGGTCATTGTATTTTCCCATGATATATCTGTGTACTAATATGGCTCCTATGAGCTGGATATTTAAGATAAAAAACTAAACAAAAAATTATTTCTTAATTCCAGCTTCAAATTAATGTTAGTAAGCTTTTAAGTAAAAATTATTGCCAAGACCTGGGATTCCAAACTTAATTGGGTACCATTCAAATTCACGAGATTCTAGACTTCGAGTTTGTATCAACAAACTTTTATCTATAGCCAGTAACATTTTGGTCTTTTATACGTTATATTCAATGTTATGAATCATTACTGTATTGTGACCTAGGAAATTTAACTATATTTAGAAGCTACACGGCCAAGTAAGATTTTGATATGCTTCTTTGACTTAAAAAGAAATTCTGAACGTGATTTAGTTCTGTTAATGTGCTTGTTGGTGACCATCTTTTGTTAGGAATGAGCATTTGCTCAAATTTTCCATGTCTTATATAATTGTTTCCAATTTCAAAAATCTTTAGTTATCATAGACTATAACAGGGCACCCTTGCATTGCAGCGATGGGTACCCTATAATTAAAACCTTTATTGACAAATGGTTTTTATTAGGTTTACCATTGGTTAACATAACTTTAAGCGATGGTGAAATATTTCATATTATATATCCGTGCGGGCTTGCGGCAATGTAGAGTCGGCAGTGAGTAATATTATGAAGATAGAACGTGAAAGTGGTTGGTAACAACTTATATTCGTGATTAGTTAATAAACAGCCTGATAAAATTAATTAAGATTTTATGCGTCAAAAAAAGTTACACTTCCTAATCACAAAATATGATATTTTATTTTTGAAAACAATTTTCAGTTTTATTTTTGTGGATTAATTTGTTTGAAATTTCAGAAGGTGTCGTGATTGGTTATGAGGAAATTAAATAACAAAAACTTATAAGTTTAAGAAGTCATAATATAAGCTAAAGTTTAATTACAATTATAAGTTATATTTTATAACAATATGATGTTAATTGTCATGAGTAAATTCAATTAATTGCATTTAATTATTATATGTTACAAAATTTCAAAACTAAAATATACAAATCAAAAGTGTGTAAACTTAATTTCTTTAAGACTTCTATTAATAGAAAATCCTAAATGCTTAAAGATAAGGATTAAAATCAATAATAAGTATGTTTATTTAAATAACATAATTAACACTGTACACTTTACACATTTGCATCATTTAGCATTAATAAATTCTTGTAAACATACTGTCATAAAAAAACAATTTATTTATTTATTTATTTTATTTTTTGTTGATTAATTTGATGGAAATTTCAAGAGGTGTTTTGGCTGCTTATGGAGGGAATAATAAAAATCTATAAGTTTTAGAAGTCATAATATAAGTTATATTTAATTACATAACTATAAATTATATTTAATAACAATATGATGTTAATTGTATGGGTAAATTCAATTAATTGTATTAAATTATTGTATGATACAATTTTCAAAATAAGGTATACAAATAGAAATTGTGTAAAATTAATTTTTTTTTAAAGACTTCTATTAATAGAAAAGCTTAAATGCCTTAAGACTTCTATTTAAGCTATAAATTCTTCACTAGTCATTATATTAGCTGAATTCACCGCCAGGACCAACCTTCCTCTTTGTCGACTATAGGTTCGATGTTTTTAGTCACCCACCCGCATCATCAAAATAACGAGTTTTCAATGATACTTTTTAATGGTAATTAGGTGTCCCACACGATTACTAAGCAACTCCATTTTGATTATTGTATCTAATCAAGTTTATTGATTCACGGTTGTTATTTGCCTCTTTGGTCTGAATGTCCCATGCNTCCCATGCATATTATTACTTTCCACTTATAGAAAAAAAGCATGCTTTTTTCCTCGTTCAAGGAGTAAGAATAAAGTGAAGTTAAAGCTAATTGTAATGACTTAAAGCTTTCAACTTGAATATAACAATCCACAGCCTGTAAAAGAAGAAGAAATTTAAACATATAAAGCAGTAGATGCTGCAGAAAAAAACAAAAAACAAGATAGTAGTATGAGAAGGGTGGAATGATCTAGAGGGCTAAAATCAAAACAATGTTCAGAACAGCTCACATTGTAGAATATATGAAAAAGGACTTCTAAAGTGATTTGATTTAAGGGTCTAAATATGTTGAACCAATTATGTAGAAATCAAATTAGACGGTCACATTTTAATTCATCGACGCGAAAGACGCAAACACTAGTTCGTGCTGGGCTTGCTTTGCGAATCCAACCTTATTTATTACCCAATGATTTTCGAAGAATGCTTCAATGTATATAGGTCAATCCCACTTGGGCCACTGTTGTAAGATCCGATTATTTTGTTCTTTACATCCAACTTGTGGCCAAAAGATCATCTAAACTCTATCAATCAAAGCATAATTATTAAACACTTCACAACTTCCACTTGAACAGTAAAAATCTGGATCTTGTTCTTTTTCATCTTGTCTTGTTCTCTTTTGTTACTAATCAGTCATTGTGGTTTGATATTTAGCTTTCAAAGATGCAAACATTAGTGGACATGAAAAATAAATTATAATAACTAGAGAATCTTCCTTTTCTAGCCAACATAATTTTGGTAGTACAAAGTTAGTCTACGGAGAGTAGAGATCGAAAAAGGGATATAGTGTTCGTTTGAATCAAACATAAAGGAAAAGTGTGTTTGGTGTAACAAAAGTAATGAGCATTGCACAAGCTCTTTCTTGGATGCCACCATCTTACCATATGCATATGATTAAATATTTCCCATTGTAAATTCCACTTGCCTGCGGGCATGGTGCATCAACAAATTCTTAATAAATAACTAGGAAATCATATTCGAGTTCTAAACCACTGGCATCAATATATAATCATTTTTGTAATTCAATGGGCGACGAACGAATAAATACCATGAGTAAGTTTACATTCCTAATTCAGGGTCGGAAAAAATGGATTTATGTGAAGTATATAAGTAAGAACGCCAAATAAGTTTAGAAACCAAAAAATAAGCCTAAATAAACACCCCCTTAAGTGCCGATTGTTTAACTTAACAACTAGTAATATGTCATCAAAATGGGCATTTTTCCCCTAATTTGACACCTAGAAAGAGATATAGTTTGATCAATAACAACTCTTTTGCAGAAAAACCATTTACTATATTAACTTGGAATATTATAATTATTAATGAATTACTGAAAAAGGTTTTGAATAATTAGTGCTACGTAATGAATTAATATGCAAAATTTATAAGAATCATCCCGGCCCTCAACTTAAAAATAAGCATGAAGACAAACCATACACAAAATAAATCAAACTATATTACAGTATTTGTAGATCTCTGCTGGCTTAATTATTTGAAGTTTAGTAGTATAATGATTTGAACGTATCGAAGTTTTTTGTATAATGCTCATCATCAAAGCTACATTTCCATCCATATATGTAGTCATCAAGTCATCTTAAACTTAAAATGATTATTGGCTAGGTGCAGCAACGAACACCCCTTCGCCATTCATACGTGGCCCCCTCGCCACGTTCGCCGCAGCTCGNATCATTGGATATTTTCATCATTTTGATGTGATTTTGCGTGTTTTCAGATGTTTTGCGTTTCAGAATTGACCAAAAATGATGAGTGTTTGAGCACTCATCACAAATTTCGTCCTTTTTTTTCTTTTTTTTTTCCTTTTTCCATTTCTTTTGTTGTTGTTTTAATATAGTTTTGTATATTTGTAAATATAAAAGTTTTGTAAAGTGTTAAATATGTAATTGTTTTGTAAAAATGTAAGTTGTGAATATGTAATGTAATATGTAATTGTTTTGTAAATGCAAGTATATTAAACATGGGATTAAAATTCCTTCAAACAACGTACAATTATTTTACAACAACGATTACAACATTAAACTAAGAAACGAAAATTAAAACTCCTAAACTACCATACGATAATGTTAATGAAACTACGAATCAAGAAAATGATTTAGTCTGTGACATAGCCCTCGTCAGTCGAATAGGAGGCATTGGAATCGTCCTCACTCAATGGCACATGGTTTAATCCCATTTTCCATCGCCATTCTGCTCGACGGTTTCTCCGATCCTGTTTAGCTTTTGCTCGCGACTCACGAGCTCTTGCCTGACGTTCTTCCTCTGTTTGAACCTGTATCAAGACTTGCATATCTTGCTCGTAGAGTTCTTCATCAATTAACCAAATATATTAGGTTGGTTATGTGCTGGATAGTTTGTCAGTGGATTGTACTGGGGTGGATTGTTTGCCGGTGGATTGTTTACCGGTGGAAACAGAACTTCTGGTGGAGTGTTTTGTGGTGGATTGTCATATTGGAAAACGGGAAACAGATCTTGTGGTGGATTGTTTTGTGGTTGATTGTCGTATGGGAATACAGGGAAAAGATCTTCGGGTGGGGTGTTGTAAACTGACTCGTTATCTGGTGAATTGTTGTTGTAGGATCTACTACTTGATAGATCTTTGAGCCTGTGGATCGATAATATGTTAATGTAATCACAAACACACTAAGTAGAGAATCTCTGTATTAACTTGTGTCTACGCGGAATATAAACATAAATAAGAACAACATGAATAACTAATAACACTTTGATCCTCTATGGATCTTTTTAAAACACTAAAGATTGTTTTCAAGGTCGTACATAATGCATAGCCTTGAGTTCCTTTTATACTACAAGGAACCCTAAACCTTCTTACAAGAAACGTATAAAGTAAAACTATAAAAGATATCCTACATATCTTGTCTTAAAATAACTTAAGTCTATCTATTCTAAAGCTACGGATACACTATATCCGTAGGAACACTTCATCCGCAGGAATACGTTTATCAGCAAGAACCACTATAGCTATCCGCACGAACCTGTCAGTTGTATTCTTCAGCAGTAACTTCTATAATTCCCAACAATCCTCCCCTAATCTTGAATTTGACACGGTTAACTTCAAGATTCTTGATATATCTTTAACGTGCAGAACGTGGGGATTGAGACTTTATTAGATGCAGCAAAATAAACTACTAGCAGCAACCAATTCTATGACAGCAGCAACCAGAATAAACCGCTACATGAGTAGATTTGATAAACCTTTACCAAGTAGCTACCCACTCTTGGGCTAGCTAGTCCTTTGGTGGAATCATGACATCACCCTGGTGAACTAGTAACCAGTCCAACACTCAAACGTGAATCATTGGTGTGTTGAAATACCATAATGATTTTTGGCAAATCATCACAGCCATAAACGGATTTGACATGTCTTTACCTGTAGCCGTTTGCTCAGGACTAGCCAATTCTTTGGAAAGAGATTACCTTGGTGAATTGATTACCAAATATGGATTGCCACTGCCTTTACCACAAGCTATATACTTGTGGGCTAGCCAATTCTTTGGATGTCTAGAGGATAAGATCCATGGTGAATTGATGACCATTTTCACTCTCAGCAAGGAAGCATGGGTGAGTGAAGTACCCTATGGTTTTGGGCAAACCATTACAGCTATCAACAGATTTGATGTGTCTTTACCAAAGCTGTACCCTTTGGACTAGCCAACTCTTTGATGGAACAGTCAACATCATGGTGAGTTGATTACCATTTGTGTGGTAATTAACCACTACAAGTACCTGCATACAACAAAGAGTGCAACTATCCAAATACAAGTTAGGAAACATATCATTTTTTTTATTAACTAATAATAAAAAGATAAAAAATAATTACAACAATAAAGAAACAAATTACCCCATGGTGTGAATCCCATGCTTAGCAGCCATCTCTTGTTTAAAAAGAAGACTTCTCCTAATATCATGAACCAGCTGTTCAACATGAGTCATGTCATTCCCAACCATATCAATGGGAACAGTTAACTTCACATCAAGCATTTGTCTCAAAACACTAGCATTAATAGGATAAGTAACCTCTGCCATCATATACAAAACTTTTCCAGCCATGGTAGAAACTGTATGCACATTTGAGAGAGGAAAATACTTCCAATTGGCAATATCCCAAGTCTCTTGTCCATGCCACACCTTGAAGCCTTTCCCAACAATTGTAGAAGAATCAAAAAGAACATATAGATCTCCAAGCAATAAGATACCATTTTCACCTGGCATATGTGTCCTGTAATAAGAAGTCACCCAGCCATATAGATTGAGAAGATCATTTCTATCCACAAAGTATAATATTTCACTAAGAAAAGTGAAATGTTTATATGAACCATCTTTCCTATGGATAGTATTCACTTCTCCCTTGGCAACTGCTAGATGAGTAAGTTCCCATTTAACCAAAGGAACCCAATGAGCAGGATCCTCACCATCATCCTCATCAAACTCAATAAAAGAACTACCTTCTGCAAGAAGAGCCACAGTTTTGGACTTCGTCTTCCTGGCAAGTCTCTTCTGTCTTTTTCCAGGAGTAGAAGAAGGTGAAGTTTCTTTGGCATCAGGAGCAGGTGTGGACTCAGTACCAGCATCTGTAGTTGGATGAGAGGAACCTTCAGGAGCAAGTGTCTCAGATCCATCAGCAGGAAGTGTGTCTTCCTTATCAGCAGGAAGAGATTGCTATGTAACAACCTCTGTTGTAGTAGTAGCTTGGGTACCCTCAGCAGAAACAGATTGTGGAGGAGCTGGTTGTTGAGTAGGATCCTCAACATGTGCAGAAGAGTCACGAGGAATAGTAGCTACAGTGGATCCTCCAAGTACATCTTCAGGCTGTGCATCAGCAGAATCCTCTATAGGCCTTGAGACAGCAGGAACAGAAGAATCGACATCAGCAGTAGGAATAGGTTAAGTAGAAATATCTGGAACCTCAGTAGAACCACTAGCAGTAGTAATGTTGACATCAACAGTAATGAGACCTTCAGCAGGAATGGATTGATCAGCAGACGTGAGTCTGGATGAAAGAACAAAAGAGTCCACAAATCTAGGACCATCATCACCATGAGAAGAAGACTTGAATCTCTTGGAAGAAGTTTCTTCTGACTCAAACGAAATGTAGGTGATAGGCCTATAAACAATATTGATTCCAGAGTGCTGAAGACTAGTGATAATGTTGTTATACACTATAATAAGCTCAAATCACACAATCAGCAGAAACTGAGAAGTTAGTCCGCAGAAACCAAGTCAATCAGCAGAAACCAACTTCGGTAGAAACACTCTCTTGTGCAAAATATCTTAAGTAAATATCTTAGGGTATTTACTTTTCCCCCCGATACGCATTAATGGACCTAAACTTTGACTTTGCCTATAAAACAGATCCAAATCACACATTATCCAAATCAAACCCTAATTATCCATCAAAAGCAATAACCATGAGTTCAAAACCCCAAATCGTGGAACCTTCTTCTAATTCTTCAACCCAAGGCGATTCACCATCAAGGAGCACCGATCACTTTCCATGTGTAGAGAGTAGCCATATCTTAAAGAAGAAACCTAAGAAACAGAGAAATGATGTTGGTACATCAAGCAAAGCCCCCATTCCGGCCATGTCACCGGAATCTTCTGAGGATTCAAATCCTTGGATTCCTCTCCAACCACCTCCTCGAGAACTCACATCACCTTTTCTCTGTACTTCATCAGATGAGGATGAACTACAAAACCAAGCTCCCACAACTCCATCTAACTCTTCAAAGGATCTTCCCAATCTCCCACGCAGAGTTTATGATTCATATGTCTCTGATGATGATGTGCAAGGGAAAGGGAAAGGGAATAAGGAGTAGATATCCTTCATTACCACTGCCATAAGAACCAGAAAAATCAGAAGCTGCAGTGAGTGATGGTTGTGGGTGGTAAAGTAGGTTTACGATGATGGTTGTTTGTTCTAGTTGTGTCAGGGTCTGTAATTTCACCATATTTTGTGGCAATCAGTGATGATTAATGAATTTACATATTTCCCTCATGTATCTCTTGATGTTTGTTTCCCAATTGCACTGATTTATCTCAATTCTACAGATAAGAGTCAATTCTACGGATACATCCACACATCAGCAGTAACAGCATCATCAGGGGTTAACCATCCCAATATGGACAAAATACAATTCTACAGATAAGAGTCAATTCTACAGATAAAACTCATAACAAAATACAAATATTACAAATCCTCCCTAGAGGCATATGCCTCCCCTTAGGCCTATGCCTCCCCTCAAAAGAAGCACTCAGGGGTTAACCATCCCAATATGGACAACTAAGTAGTTAAACCTAGGTCCATCAAAAGCCTTTGTTAACAAGTCAGCCACATTGTTATCAGTATGAATTTTAAGCACCTGAATTAAGTGTTTCTCATTAGCATCTCTAATAAAATGGTGCCTAATTTCAATGTGCTTAGTTCTTTGATGAAAAACTGGATTTTTAACAATGGAGATTATGCTTTGATTATCAATATAGATTTTGGTATTCATAAAATTGTACCCATAATCAAGCATTTGATTCTGAATCCAAAGCACTTGTCCACAACAATTGGCAGCAGCAACATACTCTGCTTCAGTAGATGAAGTAGCCACAATTGTTTGTTTCTTGCATTGCCAAGAGATTAACCTTCTTCCTAAAAATTGACAACCTCCAGTGGTGGACTTTCTATCCAGATTGGCACCAGCATAATCACTGTCACTATAAGCTTCCAACACCAATGGAGAATCTCTTGGGTACCAAAGGCCTAATTTGAGCTGACCTTTAAGATACTTAAAGATTTTCTTGACAGCATTCAGGTGGGAAGTCAAATGTGTGACCTGGTGTCTAGAACAAGCATTGACTGCAAATGTGATGTCTTGCCTTGAAGCAGTTAAATACATGAGGGAACCAATCATAGATCTGCAGAGGTGAACATTTACAGCTTCATCTGGTTCATTCTGATTCATGGGCCTTGGAGGTTCATAAGGTGTTGTTGCAGTCCTAAGATTCTCAAAATCAAATTTCTTGAGAATATCATGCACATATTTTTCTTGATGAATAAAAATTCCTTCAGGCTTTTGCTTTACTAGTAACCCCAAAAAGAAAGTGAGCTCTCCCATAGCACTCATTTGAAACTCACTTCTCATTAAAGTTTCAAATTCCCTGCACCAAACTTCCTTTGTGGAACCAAAGATGATATCATCTACATAAACTTGCACAAGAATGATATCTCTAGTATTCTTCTTTATGAAGAGGGTTTTGTCAATAGTACCTCTTCTGTAACCATGTTCCAAAAGAAAGTTGGACAATCTTGCATACCATGCTCTGGGTGCTTGATGAAGTCCATATAAAGCTTTCACAACCTTGTACACCTTCTTTGGATTCTGTGGATCTTCAAATCCTTTGGGTTGAGTGACATATACCTCCTCATCAATCTTGCCATAGAGGAAAGCACTTTTCACATCCATTTGGTAAACCACAAAACCCATATAAGAGGCAAAAGCCAAGAATAGTCTAATTGCCTCAACTCTTGCTACAGGTGCAAAAACTTCATCATAATCAATTCCTTCCTCTTGTCTGAAACCTTGAGCAACTAATCTAGCCTTATTTCTTACCACAATGCCCCTAGCATCCCTTTTGCATTTAAGAATCCGTTTAGTACCAATGGCATATTTACCTTTAGGAAGATCCATAAGTACCCAAACATCCTGATTCTTGAATTGTTGCATTTCTTCCTGCATTGCCTCTACCCAACTAGGATCTGTAAGAGCTTGAGCAATGCTGGTTGGTTCAACTTGAGATAAGAAATAAGCAAACAAACAATGTTGTTGGTCTGTATGATTGTCCCTTTTCGGTGTAGTAATGTAAGTGATAAAGGCACATTCTCCAAACTTGGTCTTTTTCACTGTACTTCTAGTTTGAACCATGGCATTGGGATCTCCAAGAATATTGGATTGAGGATGAATAGTGTTTATGCTCTTAGTTGCATTGGGGTTGACTTCCATAGTTGACTGAAGGTTGGTTATAGTTGGAGCAAAATCATCATCATAGGAAGATGAACTGAAGATGCCAGCACCTTGTTGATGATTACCAAGATCTGTGGGGCTTGGAAATCGTCCAAACAGGTCATCAAAGCTTGAGGATGTTTTTGTTGGAATGGAGGATGAAGCAGCAGAATCAAGAGGATTAGCAGAAACACCATCAGCGGATTTGACAGTATCAGCAGAAACAGGAGATACATCAGCAGAATCCATGTTTTTGCGGGTATCAAAAGCAGCTTATCTCAAGAGTGCCTCAGCATCTCTGGCAAACTCAAGACCAAGCCTCTCAGCCTCTGCATTTGCTGCATGTTCTTGCTTTTGAAGTCTAGCAAGATCCTCTGCAAAGCTTGAATCTTCCACACCAGAAGCAACTTTGTCTTGGAAACTTGAAAAATTGTTAGTGGTAGGAAAAGAAGGAACAAGTATGGCTTGTTCATCACTCTTAGAGTCACAATCTGAGTCATCATCCAGGATACCTGCATTGTGAGAGAGGGACTCTTGTGTACCTGCAGATTGGTTAGATTTGAATCTAGTGTATCCCAAATGATCAGTTAAATAATCAAGGTCAAAGTACCAATCATGACCTTTACCCTGAACATTAGGTTTCTCCTCAAGAAATCTCAGGTTTAGAGTCTCCTCTATTCTTATAGCAGACATATTATATACCCTGTAAGCTTTACTGTGAGCTGAATAGCCAAGAATGTACCCCTCATCAATTTTTCCATCAAATTTACCTAAGTGGTCACTGGTATTTAAAATGGTCACATGACATCCAAAAGGTTTAAAGTAACCTATGGTAGGCACTTTCCCTGTCAAAAGTTCATAAGGTGTCTTGTTATGAGGCCTAGTAATAGATACCCTGTTCAAGACATAACAATCAGTGCTTACTGCTTCAGTCCAAAATATAGTGGGTAACTTAGAGTCAGCAAGCATAGATCTAGCTGCCTCTATTAGGGTTCTATTCTTCCTTTTAGCCACCCCATTTTGTTGTGGGGTCCTGGCATTACTATAGTCCCTTTTTATACCCTTAGACCCATAGAGTTCAATCAATTTAGCATTTTTAAACTCTATCCCATTATCACACCTTATACTTTTAACCTTTTTGTTTAGTTGGTTTTCAACAAGGGTTATAAATTCTTTAAGAGTTTGAAAAGTTTCATCTTTAGTTCCCAAAAAGAATACCCAACAAAACCTACTATAGTGATCAGTGACCACCAGGCAGAAGTATTTATGATCAATACTCCTGATGGATGTGGGACCAAAAAGATCCATGTGCATCAACTGAAGAGGTTCTGAAATGGTGCTCTCAGCAGAAATGGCTTTGTATGATGCTTTATGTTGCTTTCCTTTATTGCAGGCAACACAGTTGTGCTCATTGGTGAAAACTTTGGAAGGAAGGCCATGAACCAATCCATGTTTGGCTAGCTGGTTGATGGTCTTGAAATTTACATGTGCCATCCTTCTGTGCCATTTGAAAGACTCATCCAAGGATTCTTTGGCCACTAAACAAGCTAGATCTCCTTCAGGCTGAACATCATTCAAATTGAAAGTGTAGAGATTGTGATTCCTTGGAACTTTGAGCAAGATCTGACTGTCATCAGGTAGCTTGAAGTCCTTTGAAAGCACAAAGCAGTCCTTTTCTGTGAAGAGAACATTGTTCTTTGTATCACAAATTTGTGAAATTGAGAACAAATTGAAGTTATGTAGCTCCTGCACATAATAGACATTTTCAAAGTTCAGCTTGGAGGTCCTAATGGTTCCTTTCCCTGTAATTTTCCCATTTCCTCCTCCAAATTGCACAGTGCCTCCAGAAATTGGTACAAAATCATGCAACATATCTTTGTTCCCAGACATGCTTCTAAAACAACCACTATCTACTATACCTACATCTTTACTCATTAGAGGATGATCTTACAACAACAACAAAATATACAAGAATATTAGTATCAAAGGGAGACTCAAGTCATGAATGACTTGAGCCTGCCTTGTGGATCATAAGAATTAGGCCATGTAGATGAATAAGATCCACCATTGTTCTTGAATCCCCTTTGTGTAGATGGTCTATGTTTTCTCCAAGAACAACCTGCTGAGGGCTTAACAGCAGTATTCCAGTATGCCCTCCCCCATAAACATTGGGTCATAAACATTAGGCCAAAAACCATTATAAAAGTAAGGACTAGTAGGTCTGTAAAATCCAATGTTGCATAAATCGGTCAACTCGGCCTTGTAATCGTCGATTACAAGGTGCACGGCCTTTCACCTTGTTGATTTTTACNCCCCATAAACATTGGGTCATAAACATTAGGCCAAAAACCATTATAAAAGTAAGGACTAGTAGGTCTGTAAAATCCAATGTTGCATAAATCGGTCAACTCGGCCTTGTAATCGTCGATTACAAGGTGCACGGCCTTTCACCTTGTTGATTTTTACAAGGTAATCGGCCTTGTAATCGGTTATTAATCGCTACAAGGCCTTCAACCGCCTGACAACCGACTCACGATTTTTGCAACATTGGTAAAATGGTCTAGTAGCATCAGTATGTCTATGTCTGTCAGTAGAAATAGGTCTACCAGCAGAAACAGGCTGTCCAGCAGAAACAGACTTATTAGCAGAAACTGATTTGTCAGCAGAATTGAATCTGCTGGTGTTTCGTGTTTCTTATGGAGCAAATGAGGGAATCTCATTTACATTGTTCCACTTTGGTCTAGGATTCTGTTGGTCAGCATAAACACCCATTCTCTTCTCATGAAAATCACAATCCTTAATTAGATGAAATTTACTACCACAAACAAAACAGGTTTTCTTCTTAGAAGATTTGTTCATAACACTAGATGTTTTATTACAAACAAACTTATTCAAACCATAAACTGAATTGTTTTTAACAGACTGAAAGGAATTGTTTTGCATAGAAGAAAAAGACAAGTCTTCAAAAGATGTTGGCTTTGAAGTTGATTCATCAGCAGCAACTCTTGAATCAGCAGACTTGTAAGACTTGGGTGAGGTCTTGGGACTTGAATCACAACTGGCAAAGCTGCTTGAAGTGGTCTCAGATGTCTCGTCACTGTAAGAACAAGAGACAAATTCATTAGATTCATTGCCAGAAGCAGACAAGTTAGAAGACTTGTTGCCAATGTTTAATTGTAATTCGACTAAGTCTAGTTGGTCTGAGGTAGGCATAAAAGTTCCTGTGATTGTAGAGGGTACATTATGCATCTCACCCTCTTTAACAAACTTGGTAGGTTTTTGAAATTCCAAGGGAGGTTCAGGCTCAGGGTCAAAAGTACTTGGTTCATTAGGGTTATATACCTCATCTGGCCCTATATAGTCACCAAATCCTAATGCTCTCCTAGACTTTATGGACTGACAATTATCAATTAATTTCTCAAGACTTTTAGCCCCTTTTGCCACTTAAGCCTACCTGCAAATTCATTATCAAATTTAACCTGTAACTCTTGTTTTTCTTAATCAACTTTTGATTTTTCTTTTTTAGAGAACTTCAACAAATTTTCAGTATTTTCTAAGTCTCTTTTTAACACCCTAATTTTTTCTTCATAAGCTAATTGATTATTTTGGAACCAAAGTTTTTGTTGCTCTAATGTTTTAACAGCCCCTTTATATGCTTGTACTTGTACATAACATTCATTATATTGGGGTTCCATTTCATCATAAGCTTTTTTAAGTGCATTATATTTAATATCACACCCAAAAACACAATTTTGTACCTGAGATGAGATGCCAATCAATGCAAATTCTTGTGCCTCATCTTCAGTGTCACAGCATGCCAGGTATGAGTAGAGTTGAGATGCACTTCCTTCCCCTTCATCAGTCTCATGATCCTTCCAATCTACATGATCATCCACAGATACCAAAGCCTTGGAGTTTTCAGTTTCCTCTTCCTTTTTCTTGAAAGCAGAGTATCTGGTCTTATCATCAGATTTCTTATCATTACATTCTCTTGAGAAGTGACCCATTTGACCACATGTATAGCACTTGACCTTCTTTCTGTCAAATCTTGCTGGATCCCTTCCTCTGAAATTGAACTTTCTCCCAGCCTTCTTCTCAAACCTCTTGATGTTGACTGAGAGCATCCTCATCTGCCATTTAAGGTTCATCTCCTCCAAATCTAATGGATCTACTTCCTCAAAATCTTCAAAAGCCAGTTGCTACTGAGGTTCATATTTAGCAACAAAAGAGTGAAGTACATCCTCTAACACACTACTAGACTGAGTATTATTCCTTGGTCCAGAAGGGATGTTAGAAGATGAGGATGTTGAAGAACTTGGACTTGTAGTATATGTCAGCCTGTTAGAGGTAGTGCTGACAAAGGCTGTGTTAGGAGGAGGTGAAGAAAAGGAAGAGTGGCCCTGGATATCAAGCTCAAAACTCCTGAGCTTGTTGTAGAGATCATCAAAAGAGATATAGTCAAGGCCACCCTTGGTTTTAAGTGCAATGCTGACTTGAGACCAAGAAGGAGGCAGGGCTCTTAAAAACTTTGAATTGTAGTCCTCATTGTCAGGCTTGGCTTTCAGCTGATTCAGCTGACTCAAGATCTTCTGGAATCTGTCATAGCCCTTATGTAGACCTTCCTCTTCTGATATTTTAAACTCCTGGAACTATTGCTTAAGCATGGACTTCCTCATCCTCTTGGACTCATCATTACCCCCAAACCGTGCTTTAATGGCCTCCCAGATATCCTTGGTATCATCAAGATAGTGAAAATCACCCATATGATCATCTGGTATAGCTTGAAGCAAGATAGTTCTTGCTTTGTTTTCTCTTTGAACTTCTAGCACCTCTGCAGCAGTTGTAGGAGCAAGAATTGTAATGTTACCATCAGGGTCTTTCCCAGTCTTTTTCAAGCTATTTCCCTTTTGGACCACATTCCATAGATTGTAATCAGTGTTGGTGATCCAATTTTGCATCTTCATTGCCCAAATCTCATATTCATCCTTCTTGAGATAAGGGAACTTTGCATTGCTGCTGGTGAGGGTAATTTGCTGAAAGGAAGCTGCTGATGAGTTGGGTGTTTGATTAACTTTTGTTGCATCTGAATGAACTGACATGGTTGTAAGGTGTTAGAAAGTTGTTTTGAAAGTGAAGAAAATTGGTTCTTAGTACACAGAGATCCTCCCAAGGCTCTGATACCACTTGTAGGATCTACTCCTTGATAGATCTTTGAGCCTGTGGATCGATAGTATGTTAATGTAATCACAAACACACTAAGTAGAGAATCTCTGTATTAACTTATGTCTACGCGGAATATAAACACAAATAAGAACAACACGAATAACTAATAACACTTTGATCCTCTATGGATCTTTTTAAAACACTAAAGATTGTTTTCAAGGTCGTACATAATGCATAGCCTTGAGTTTCTTTTATACTACAAGGAACCCTAAACCTTCTTACAAGAAACGTATAAAGTAAAACTATAAAAGATATCCTACATATATTGTCTTAAAATAACTAAAGTCTATCTATTCTAAAGCTACAGATACACTATATCCGCAGGAACACTTCATCCGCAGGAATACGTCTATCAGTAGGAACCACTATAGCTATCCGCAGGAACCTGTCAGTAGTATTCTTCAGCAGTAACTTCTATAATTCCCAACAGTTGTGAGACATTGTTTTGAGAGAATTGTTTATGAATTATGTATGATTTGTATGTGAATTGTGGGTGTATTGTGAGCACCTGCGAATGGCTATTTATATGGCCGTTGTTTGGATTTGAAATTTAAATTTATCCCGCTCTTGTTTTTTAATTTGAATTTTAAACGTTTATCCGCCCTTTTTTTGAATTTGAATTTTAAATTTGAATTCCACACATTGTATACGTTTGAATATTAAATGTTTATGCACACGTTTTTTTTTTTAATTTGAATTTTAAACATTTAACCGCCCTTTTATTTGAATTTGAAATTTAAATATATCCCGTTTAGTTTTTGAAATTTGAATTTCAAAATACCCCTATATAAAGAATACCATAACATACTCTTTTCAACATACTTCACTTTCTAAACAATTTTACAATGGCTAATCGTTGGTCTGTTGAGGAAGAAAACTTGCTAACTTACATGTGGCTTATCGTTCACGAATTCCATGGCGAATCCGCTTTTTGGAATGAGGTTACAGAGAGGTTTAACAACCAATCTGACGGTCCTTTTCGTAACAAACACCAGATAACGGGTAAGTGGGCAAGAATGAACTGTGAATGTCAAAAATTCAATGATATTTACTTGAGCGTGCAGCATAATGACGAGTTCAATAATCGTCTTCACACTGCAATGAACATTTTCAGAGAATGCTTTGGTGGGCAAGGCTTTAGATATCTTAACGTGTGGTTCATTTTGAGAAGGAGCCCCATATGGAACAGATATAGGGATTAATGGCTTTTGTTGTTCTGTATCGTCTGTATTTGTATTTCCGTATCGTTTGTCTTTGTATTTCCGTATCGTGAGTATTTGTATTTCTGTATCGTTTGTGTTTGTATGTCCGTATCGTGAGTATTTCAATAAAAGACTTAACGGCTACTTTCTTTCTAAACAATAGCTTGTAACGGCTAGTTTTCCTTTACAATATCTTATAACGGCTAGTTTTTCCCTATAAATACCAATTAAACAATACTTCGTAAATAAAAAACACAAACACAATGGCTAACGAACCAGCTGAAGTATAAAACACTATCCTTACCCGATTACGCAATGAACAGGAGAAAGAACTTAAGTTGATTAACAGTTTGCTAGGTGAGATTACTCGTTTTATACGACAGATGCATACTCGTGCTTCAGAGGTTGAAAGGTTGCGTGAGCTGCCTCAAGACCATCCAGCTATCAGGGTCGGTCTACAAACTCTTTTAAGAAATGATGAAACAGATCTGCAACTTTAATTCGCCTTGAAAATGGTCAGGGAACAAGTGTTGCAAGTTTGGGAGGAAAAGTCAGAACTCATCGATAATTACAAGTCTATATAAATTCTTGATGATGTTTCATATCGCTTTTAACCGTTTCGTTATTTTAGGTTTCGTACGTTCTTATTTTCTTGTATTGTATGTTTAATTTAATGAAATGAATTTAGTTTATTAAAATGAAATGAATAAAAAAAATAAAGTTGTAAGTGGTGAGGCCCAAATGAGTAAATTGAGGTTAGTTGTTGGTGAGGAGTGGGTTAGTTGTGAAGAGGTGTTGTGGTGATGTGGCACAAGTGAGACCCAAATTAAGAGCTAAACCTCTTCATTGCACCTTCCCCTCTAACAAGAGGTCAGTAACTTGATTATTATTGTATTAATTAAATACGTCATACGCATCCTTTTGGGACGATTTTCACTGTGTATTACTTGTTAATATGTATTAATTAGTTAATAAATCCCTAACGCTTACAATTTCATAAACCAATGTTGATGTTCCAAAATTTGTTGGCGCCGTTGATCTATTTTATGATGACTCTCATTGACTTTACTCTAGTAAATTGACATGTAAATTAGACAGCTGGTGGCCACATATATATTGACAAAGACTAGCGAGGAACTAGGAATGGCTATTACTTGCGAGATGTATAAAACCGCGTTGTTGAAAACTTGTTCATTTCGGCATGACTAGACCAACCATATGATACTACGAATATGAGAAAACACATGTTTTTTACTCGTACAAAGTAATACCAAAAAAGATTGGCCTACAAATAAGGAACCTAATTGTGTATATGTTTCATAACAACTATCAAAAAGACAAAAGAAGCTGCATATACGGAAAATGCTATGTCGTACTTGACTTTCATCTCAACAAACTTCAACTAAGGGGGACCATTAAGTTCTTATATCATGTATGCCTTATCAATAGACTGGTATAATGATCCGTAAGTACACTAAACATTGCTTTTAATAGATCTGATCATTTGAGGCATTGCATTCAACTAGATAACTTCTCATATCTGCTTTTAAAGGTTTTGGCGAGGAATACTAATTTTGAACTACAGTAAAAAACTTACCAAGAACCTTCCATTGATATGCTTAAAGAGGGTACTATACCATATATTTGTCATAAGGCCGGGTCATCTCTAAGCGTGTCATCCATAACCAATATTTGAGGGTGGTATCGCCAGTTTTCATGTTTCCTCTAGTTTCGTGGTCCATATGAGCAATAAGACAGACTTCCATTCTTTATCGAAAGAACAAAGTCACACGACAGTTGATTGTTGAAGAGAAATAACAACTGGAAATTTGAAAGGGGTCCTCCTAACATCACGTCTAGCTTTCTATGAGCGTTGTGACTTTCCTAACTTGAATCAAGGCTATAATCTTCCTTCATGTCGAATTGTATCTTATCTTAGGATCACATATATGACCACTAGCCTCTTAAAGACAGCACTCTTGCATAATACATAGCATAACGGAAGTCTGCATGCATTGCCCTAAAGACGAAGACACTGCCCTAATCGCATGCCTGAAGGTGTAACTTTTTTTTAGAGAGTAGATAACATGAATATTGAGATGTAAAAGGGAAATCATGTGAGATCAGGATAAATAAAACCAATGTTTAAAGTTTAAACCCATAAGTCGACAATTTGCATTCTTGTGAAGGTAACGTGGAATTAAACTTCAGCAACAAGTCATATGAAAGGGTTTAGCCATATATCTTGGTTTAAAATGTGATTCTGGGTGGCTATCAATAGCAAAAACCAATGAGTTGCAAATGATGTAGTCGATAAAGCTGCCTAATCTTCTATTAATAACCATGATTGATGCACCAAACAATGTAATCTCATGCATGCATGGTTTATGTAGAAACGTGCTAAATAGAATATCTATGTATAGGAGAACCAGGGACGCAGAAAGGGTATAAAGAGAACACATGTACACCTAATTTTCCTAGTTTGATAATATTAATTAATTTGCTAAACGTTTAGGTTTTGTAATACATTTGAGGAAAGTTAATTGCTTAATATAATTTAGCCAAAAGTAATATATGCAAATGCACATGTTATATGTAGTTAGTATTCATAGAATCATAAAGCATGTTATAAAAGATATATAATTCGAGTTCAAATTGTGTATTCATACATACATACATATTGCACACACGCACCTTTGTAAAAGTTTGCTAGATTCAGGAACGCGGCATGAATTTTAATCCATGCAACTTATAAACAAATTCATAAACGTGCTTACTAAAAAAATATATAAAATAAATCAGAGTCTCAAATGTATAACAATATGTATAGTTTGTTCCAATAAAATCAACACATGGACACCACCATCAAGTCATAGGAATAAATAAGTGGCCCAAACAAAGATTATAATCTCACGTCTTGGAGAGAAGTCTCTTTCAAATCACTTACCTTTTCATATTTTGGGTGTCTTTCCCTGTTCAAAGGATCAAAAGAGCATGTTAAATTTTAACCATGTCTCTCAACCTTCCAACATGTATAAGAAATTCCCCCACCCACTCCCACCATCACCTAGCTTCTTTTCTTGTATCATGAAAGTTGTTATTTAAAGATGACTTCTACTTGTCCATGCATGACTTGCTATAGATAAAGTTTACTTTCAGTCTATATATTGGTTTCTTAATTGAAATAGGTTAAATATATTGCTATAAAAATTAAGAGAGTTAAACTATATGACATATTGCATTTGTGTATGCTGATCGGTATGTATTGATGGCACTTAGGGACTGTTTTGGAAATGTTTAGATAACACGTACAAATTTTGTTTATATATGGATCAGCAAGAAGGAAAAGGTCGAAAAGGTCTGTTCAAAAAAAAGGGGGGGGGAGTGTTTAACTACAATTGTTTGCTTGATAAAAAAAATTCAATCGTTTGTTGCTTTTATTTTTCTTTCTAAATAAATGTAAGGCTACCCGCAATAAGGTCGGTCGACCTTCGGTGTTTGAGGGTCAATGAGGGTCGTTCTTGTTGTGGGTAAAGGTCGTCAAGGGTCGGATTGTGCTTTTTCGGAGACCAGGTTTTAGAGGTCGAGCGAATTCTTTGATTTTTTGTGTGTGTTCTAATTAATTAGAATGCATTTTTGTGTGGTATGTTTTTTGTAGTGTAAGTTGCCTTACTGTGCCTAAAAGGTCGGTTGTAGGTCACAAGAAAGAGATAACTGAGGTGACAGAAAAATGAGAGTTGCTGAGGGCATAGTTTTAAACAGCGTGCCTGAGGCGCACCTCAGCTCAAGGCTCAAGCTCTAAGGCTTTTCTCGAATCGAGGCTCCACACATTCATAAGGCTCACAAAAGTGCGGCGCCTTGGGCTTTAGAACTTGCGCCTATGCGTGCCTAGGAGAGGTAACGAGACCCTTTTTTTTTCAACTTTAACATTTATCGACCTCATATGTTAGTGAAAGCTAACCTAGAAACTAACTAAATCAGACAATTTGAGAGTTTTATCCTTCAATTCAAGTGTCTATACATAAAGACCTCTCATTCAATTTCGAGCATGAGATAATGAAATGTCATCATGCCATCATCTTGATACATTAGTTTATATTTTGACTTTGAATCTGAGATTTGTTTCGATATATAAGTATTTTAGTGTTATTTAAGTTATTATTAATATTTAAATTGTCGCACAAAACTTTTAAAATTTTATTCAATTTATTGCACGTCATATTCTTTAGAAGCTCGCGTCTTGAGCTGCGCCTCAGCCTCAAGGCTCCATAAACCCTTTGCGCCTTGAGCTTTTCAGAACGTTGGCTAAGGGTCACTACCGTGCCTAGCCGCTAATTCTTTCTAAACATGAAGGTACTTTGCCACCAATATGAGGAGATTAATCTTATAACCATACTAGGTGAAATTATTAGATACATGAGAAATATCTCGGGACACAATCTTTTACTTTCACCCGGACCAAATAAATAATGAAAAGATAACAAAATGTACTCATATGAGATAAGTATTACTGTACATTTTTTTTGAGCAAGAAGTATTACTGTACTTGAACAATACTTTTCATGATTTTATATGTTCATATCTGAAAAGCAGGGACGATGATGTTTAAATTTCGAGTAACAAAAAACTATTCACAGATTTTACATCATGTTACATTGTCAACGTACGTCATGCAGTAAACCAAATTTAAATGTTATAAGACAATGTTTTGCATTATTACTACGTTATAATGTATGGATGTGCTTACTCTTGATCGAGTGTTCACATACAACTTGCATGATTATACTTTTGTATCGTGACATATGTCTGTTTTATTTTTTTTGTTTAAGAACGGCACCACACTTGGAATCCGCTCCCGAGTTAAACCATCCAAACGAGCAGGCCCGGGACCCAAACCACTAGGAAAGACCCGCGAAGTGAAACCCCTATAACTCACGGCTTCATGACATATGTCTATAAGCCACTTCTATTTGCAAAGTGAGTTATATATGTATTAACTCCCATGAGTAAAAGACTCAACAAACTAGTTTGATAATTTATAAGCCACTAATAATGTACAAGAATCAACAATAATGTGATTTGTAACATACTTGCCAATATTTCAACATGAATATATCATATGCTCAACTTTAAACAAGTTGTAAAGTAACACCTTCTTCATGTTTAAACATTATTGTAAACGATAAAATTTATTTCTAAAAATAACAAGACACTTTGAAAAATGATTTAAATACAATGAAAGTAAAGGTAATGCATGAAAGATAATGTTTTTGACATCAAATGAAACATCATAAATAAAATGAAAGACATAGTACACATAGTAAGTGTGTGTTTGGTGTTTTACCAATTCAAAGGTTGCAGATGGAAAGTTTTGTGTGGATGCTTGTGATGTGGGTGGGGTTTCACTTTTTAACTTGCAGAAAACAGAACTCAACTCAGAAGCTTCAGAATATGAAATAACACCAGAGTGTTTGCAGGGTCACCACGTGACATGCACGTGATTGGTGGGTCCATTTTGTGTACTTGATGGGACCCATGGAACTTGGTCTTGGACAAGTTTGAAGATCTGGAAAGATTTGCGTAGAAAGGTGAGTTTGATGGTGATGCCAAATTCCTTTCATCTTTATTTGCAGTTACACTACTCCTAGTTTTTACATTGTTTGAATAGTATTAAAGGTGGAAAATGATTAACCAAACTAGACAGGTTAAAACTATAGCTTCAATTTTGTTTTTATATGTATATACAAGATCAAAATAAACCACAATGAAAGTGGCAGGGTAGTCAAAATTTTAATGTCGACAGTCCACACAAGAGGTCTTAGTTGTAATCATCAATAGTGAAATATCTTGAGGCTACCCGCAACAAGGGGGTCGGCCATCAGGTCGTTGTGGGTCAGTATGAGGGTCGTCCACTGCAGCATGAAGGTCGGTGTGGGTTGGCAGGTGCTATTTTGGAGACCAAGGTCGTTACCTCAACCGATGTCTCGTGCTTGTTTGTGTGTGTTTTAATTATTTAAAATGTATTTTTATAGGATATATTTTTTGTTAGGTCGTTTTGCTGTGTGTAAAATGTCGTTTGTAGGTCGCAGGAAAGAGAAAGCTGAGGTGGCAAGAAAAATGAGAGTCACTAAGGGTCACTTTGGGTGGAGAAATGATACGGAAATGGTCACGATGATACCTGGTTATAACGTGTACAATATTCTTAACGATTAAAAGTTTGTGACGAGACTCCATTTGTTAAGTTTGAAGTTTGAGTGAAAAAACTTGTCGTACGCTAATCAAAAATTTTAATAGTCTTACTTATATTTTTCTAAGTCTTTTCATAAAGGCGTCATATTTTGCCATCTATATTTGTCACCAAGGACCAAGTAGTACCTTATGTCATCTTAAAGTCAAAACTTAAGAGAGATTCAAACAAAAGTGTAACGGTTAGTGGACTTTACTTTAGACTCTCATACATCGACTCTTTCATAACTTACTCTAAATCAAATTAGCATTCCTAAAAATGTACTCATAGCTTATTTAGAGTGTTTAAAAACATTATAACTTCAATTTTAGATACATATATCTAATCCGAATTTTGTTTGCAGAATAGTAGTTGTATTTTTAAGTGTATCAAATGAAGCAAGTGACTTAGAAAATTAGTTTTACCAACCGAACACTACTCCCTGATCAACCCCGCCTTGTAGCAAGCCCCCTTTTCGCACGAGATGATCTCCCCATGGTCTCAGTATGCTTTGTGAGTGTTTGCGCAAGTACGTTGTTCGATACGTTCTAGTTCTGTGTACTAAAATGAGGGAAAGCTAAAAGAAGAAAATTTGTATTAATGGGGTTTTGAATTGAGGAGATATAGAAAATAATGGAGGATAACTTGCTGTTGAAGTAAACGTGTATGAAGAATTGAGAGAATATATTTTCTTGACTCTTGATACAACAACTTATTTTAAATTAAACTAGAATAATAATGTGTAACAACTGAAACATAACGAAGAAAGTGTATATCCAAAACATTACAAGTGTTTAAGTAAAGACCAGAGATTGTATATGAAGGCTATGTTTTCTTTAATATTACTAAAATATTTGTATTCCAACCCTTTGATATAATTAGTTTTTGAGTTATGATAAGTAGGCTTAATAACTTGATATAGACATAATCTACCCAAAGTTCACACTTTTCTCTATTGTTTGTACTTCGTACCATTTATACCTTTTATTTGTCATGTGTCTCACTTGTATATAAGTGATCCACACACTCCCAATTTTTATTGAGATACTCCACAATATGCATTATATAGTTGTATTTTAATTATAACCTGCTTTAATTGTTTGTACAATAAAATGTCTCAATAAAAATGAGAAGTGTGCCAATCACTTCTCATATCTTTAGTTATATGGAGTACTATCAGAAGCAGTTTTGTGTGACCAAACATAATAGGTTAATTGTATTGTTAGATCTTAAATACATTAAGATTTCTAGTGGTTTAGTACTTTATTCACATGAGAACCAGTTTGGATGATCTTATATATGATAATTTTTATATCACCAGACCACATTGACACTGTTATTAATCAAACTAAAATTACTTTGGATAATTGTTCTGGTTACTCTTGTTAAAAATGTTGATCATTTACGTGAAGTCAAGTCATGAGACTTTAACCAAGAGTCCAAGACTCAAGAGACTGGCCTGTGTAGATTCAGTTAGCCATGACCTATAACATTTGGCTATACTATGAGCCCATTTTGTAAGTTAAAGAATACTCATTTTAGTATTTTACCACAATTTATACAACGAGGCTTTATACAACCCGTGCGATGCACGGGACGGGTTGTTTGCTGAATAATTATGTGTTTTTTTTCGTAATGTTGGTGCAGACGCAGCATATGACGGTTGATTGTTTATATATTATTTATTTACGTGTGTAGTAAAATTTTAATTATAAATGTGTTTTTTTATAAATATAAAATATAAGTTATCATAATTTTTTTTAAGTTTAGGATGTTAATGGTAATGCATTGTGCATAGAAGGGTTGTTTTATATCCAATGTATAAATGAGGTTTTAAACAATGGGTTTAGATTCTATTGAACTCTTGTTTATGTCTTACACTTAACTTTTTTAATTTGTTATTATAATTTACAAATGGGTTCGAGACCGTTTAGCCCAAGCCCATTAAATCACGTGCCTGTTCAGGGCTGAGCCCGTTTAGACCGTGGCCCCTGCCTGCCCGGCCCGCCTATTTTGCCACGTCTATGTGTTGTGTACGTGTTCAAATGACATATAGCGTTATAAATACACAATATCAAAAAGATTTTGTACCGCTGACGTCACGGTCATAACATTGTTCATATGGATGCTAATTTAACATATTCAAACATACACAAAACTACATATCTTTTTTACACAACAAATATCTAAGGTAAAACTATTTTACCCATGAAATGTCACTTCAATTCTAAATAAGTAATATCGTACAAAAACTTCGTAGTTATTTTGTTAAAATAATACCAACTTTAGTCGTGAAATAATTAACCTCGTGAAAATTAGTAAGTCCAAAATACCATTCATTATACCAAATATTAATAAACGTACGTCGACAGTGCTGTTGGAGAATTTATTTCAGTTGGCAATACTTAAGATAAAAAGTCATGTGATAAATAGGGGGTAAAATATGCAATTTTTTAATAAGTAGGTTGGGACCTACTTATTTCAGAATTGAGATGAACTTAAATTTTACCCTCGTATCTAATATGCATACAAAAGGATATTATGTGTATTTTTGCATAAACAATGTCAAAAACTTGTTTTACCAATCATCATTTTGGTACGTGTCACACATCAAGTAAACTTGGGTTTTCAGATATTACAACACAAAGGAATTGAGATGTTAGACACATTTTGGTTGTTATGATCCTAATAAGGTTTTATTTATTTATTATTTTTTTTTTATTTATTTTTTTTTTTAACATCCCAGTCACATAGACGATACACGTGATTTCTACCTACTTTTTAGATATATTGTTGCCCTCAACTTTGTGTGCGTAGATGATGATGATTCTCATTAAGCCCACATGAACTGACTGAAAGACCAATTTAATAACTGAATATAGACAACATGCCAAAACTTAAGTATGAATCACGTTCCATATTTTTTTCTCTCGAAGTCGAATCAATAAACTCCAATCGATAGTCTAATTGTCGGATGATCATACCAGCCCAATCCATCATATACAATGTCTAGCCCATTACAAATATGATAGAAAGACCCAATCAAATAATACGCATTATATTAAACATACCCTAAATTGCTTCATTTTAGTTTGCCCTAATCCTAATTCCTAAGCACCCCTCCCTCTCCTGCTTCACATTTTACAGCCACCAAACTTTTCTTGATCTCATCAAACCTCTTATTTTTTCAATCCAACTAAACACAATTCACACAACTTTCTTTCAACATAATCCCATAAACACCCTTTCGTTAGTTCATTCTTGCAACAAAATTGAACCGCAAACCTTTTTCATTATTTCTGCTGTGATAACGAAGCACACACCATAGTTTTGTTTGATTCTCACTCGTCTTGGCTTCAAGATCATTTAAATGGTCTCGGGTAGGTTTATGTTGTATGGTATGTTTTGTTTTAGATCTATGATGATAATGGTTCAACTAAAAAAATCTTGAAAAGATTGGAAACAAAGTTGAGCCTTTCTGAGATCTCTTTTATTTTTTTGGTGCGTGGTGTTGATGTTTTGAGAGGGGTTGAAATCTTCATTTATGTTTTCTCATTTTGTACGAAAATTGATCTTACTGTGAGTCGAAACTTGTGAGTAGGAAATCAGAAATCAAATTGCATATTTATACTTGCTCATTAGCTAAATGTTTTATATAACAGATGAATATGTAAAGATTGAGCAAACTAAAAGACTAATTTAATTAACTTGTTTTAATTACATTAAGTACACGTGGAAATCATAAAACTGCGCCCTTTCACGTTCCATAACCGGCTTGCATTCAATTAGCCGGATGTAAATTTGAGGGATGTATATACTAATGAGGTTGCATAAACTACCTTGTACCGTACCACTCATTTGTGCACAATTCACTTCCACATTAAATTAAGGGGTACAAGCTTTATATAGTATAGATTTGCTTAGAATCTTTTTTCATTAACTGAATCAAAATATTTCATTCTAAGGTTGCCAGCATCCGCAACAATGTGAAGACAATTAATACTTATGTAAAACATTAGTTGAAAATTTATGTTCTTTCTTCATATCCAATGCGAAAAAAGCTCAACTCTATACAACCATGAATCCAAGTCATCTCGAGATCTCCTCTCAACTTATAGAATTTCGTTTTACTAAGCCTTTCATGACTTCCACCATCGTCTACCAAGTCAAATGTATTGATTTCTGATTACATCTAGGTGGCTTTTGCCTACTTTGTATTCATTTGACGAGCTAACTCAACTGTATGGATCGGCCAACAATCATCTCATGCATAACATTTGCAATAATTTAACCATTTATTTATAATTATAGAATCTAAATCTAACGCCAAATTTTATAACACAACTTTAAATACCAATCCTTGCTATGTATTCAAGGATTCTAAATCATGATCCTAACATGTAAATTAGATTTTTTTTTTTTTTTTTGNCTACCCGCAACAAGGGGGTCGGCCATCAGGTCGTTGTGGGTCAGTATGAGGGTCGTCCACTGCAGCATGAAGGTCGGTGTGGGTTGGCAGGTGCTATTTTGGAGACCAAGGTCGTTACCTCAACCGATGTCTCGTGCTTGTTTGTGTGTGTTTTAATTATTTAAAATGTATTTTTATAGGATATGTTTTTTGTTAGGTCGTTTTGCTGTGTGTAAAATGTCGTTTGTAGGTCGCAGGAAAAAGAAAGCTGAGGTGGCAAGAAAAATGAGAGTCACTAAGGGTCACTTTGGGTGGAGAAATGATACGGAAATGGGTTATAACGTGTACAATATTCTTAACGATTAAAAGTTTGTGACGAGACTCCATTTGTTAAAAGTTTGAAGTTTGAGTGAAAAAACTTGTCGTACGCTAATCAAAAATTTTAATAGTCTTACTTATATTTTTCTAAGTCTTTTCATAAAGGCGTCATATTTTGCCATCTATATTTGTCACCAAGGACCAAGTAGTACCTTATGTCATCTTAAAGTCAAAACTTAAGAGAGATTCAAACAAAAGTGTAACGGTTAGTGGACTTTACTTTAGACTGTCATACATCGACTCTTTCATAACTTTACTCTAAATCAAATTAGCATTCCTAAAAATGTACTCATAGCTTATTTAGAGTGTTTAAAAACATTATAACTTCAATTTTAGATACATATATCTAATCCGAATTTTGTTTGCAGAATAGTAGTTGTATTTTTAAGTGTATCAAATGAAGCAAGTGACTTAGAAAATTAGTTTTACCAACCGAACACTACTCCCTGATCAACCCCGCCTTGTAGCGAGCCCCCTTTTCGCACGAGATGATCTCCCCATGGTCTCAGTATGCTTTGTGAGTGTTTGCGCAAGTACGTTGTTCGATACGTTCTAGTTCTGTGTACTAAAATGAGGGAAAGCTAAAAGAAGAAAATTTGTATTAATGGGGTTTTGAATTGAGGAGATATAGAAAATAATGGAGGATAACTTGCTGTTGAAGTAAACGTGTATGAAGAATTGAGAGAATATATTTTCTTGACTCTTGATACAACAACTTATTTTAAATTAAACTAGAATAATAATGTGTAACAACTGAAACATAACGAAGAAAGTGTATATCCAAAACATTACAAGTGTTTAAGTAAAGACCAGAGATTGTATATGAAGGCTATGTTTTCTTTAATATTACTAAAATATTTGTATTCCAACCCTTTGATATAATTAGTTTTTGAGTTATGATAAGTAGGCTTAATAACTTGATATAGACATAATCTACCCAAAGTTTACACTTTTCTCTATTGTTTGTACTTCGTACCATTTATACCTTTTATTTGTCATGTGTCTCACTTGTATATAAGTGATCCACACACTCCCAATTTTTATTGAGATACTCCACAATATGCATTATATAGTTGTATTTTAATTATAACATGCTTTAATTGTTTGTACAATAAAATGTCTCAATAAAAATGAGAAGTGTGCCAATCACTTCTCATATCTTTAGTTATATGGAGTACTATCAGAATGTTTTGTGTGACCAAACATAATAGGTTAATTGTATTGTTAGATCTTAAATACATTAAGATTTCTAGTGGTTTAGTACTTTATTCACATGAGAACCAGTTTGGATGATCTTATATATGATAATTTTTATATCACCAGACCACATTGACACTGTTATTAATCAAACTAAAATTACTTTGGATAATTGTTCTGGTTACTCTTGTTAAAAATGTTGATCATTTACGTGAAGTCAAGTCATGAGACTTTAACCAAGAGTCCAAGACTCAAGAGACTGGCCTGTGTAGATTCAGTTAGCCATGACCTATAACATTCGGCTATACTATGAGCCCATTTTGTAAGTTAAAGAATACTCATTTTAGTATTTTACCACAATTTATACAATTAGCTTAGAATCTTTTTTCATTAACTGAATCAAAATATTTCATTCTAAGAGCATCTACAATGAGTAAACCAACTAAAAGCTTTTCACTATTGTAAAAAGCTATTTAAAGAGGTTTTTTGCATTGTATAAAAGACTTTTTGAATAGCTTTTTAACAAAGACTTTGTAAACTAAAAGTCTTTGCAAAAAGCTTTAGTCATTAAATAAGTTGAGCATTAAATGCATTAAATGCAAAAAGTCTTTAAGATTTTTCCCATTGTAGATGCTCTTAGAGTTGCCAGCATCCGCAACAATGTGAAGACAATTAATACTTATGTAAAACATCAGTTGAAAATTTATGTTCTTTCTTCATATCCAATGTGAAAAAAGCTCAACTCTATACAACCATGAATCCAAGTCATCTCGAGATCTCCTCTCAACTTATAGAATTTCGTTTTACTAAGCCTTTCATGACTTCCACCATCGTCTACCAAGTCAAATGTATTGATTTCTGATTACATCTAGGTGGCTTTTGCCTACTTTGTATTCATTTGACGAGCTAACTCAACTGTATGGATCGGCCAACAATCATCTCATGCATAACATTTGCAATAATTTAACCATTTATTTCTAATTATAGAATCTAAATCTAACGCCAAATTTTATAACACAACTTTAAATACCAATCCTTGCTATGTATTCAAGGATTCTAAATCATGATCCTAACATGTAAATTAGATGAAAGGAGACAATGTGAATACACATGTTATATTGTTGTGTGAAATATAAATAGGAATACGTGGTAAGAGGATATAGCAAAACTCATAATTATTTGAGTCGCTTTCTTCGCCATAGTTCTGGTGTACGAAGCTCTAATACCAATGATGCAACCCAATCAGAGACTTTAACATTGACCATCATATCACATAATAAGTTATGTAAATATGTACACTTCATGCTCATCAACTTCTATTGAACTATGTAAACTAGTTGGGTGTGCATACACTCTTATTTATGTTATTTTGAGAACCTCTAAATCACATACGTGTGTTGTTATAAACACTCTAAATCACACATGCTACAATATTTACTCATCCCCAAGCTGATAAAGCTGATGACACAATTTTTTGCTCTCTTTGCAACCTATCAAATATTTTTGCTGACTTTTAAACCAATTTTTTGCTTTCTTTACGGCATAAGAAAATCAACTGAAAAACTGAAATGCATAACTGAGAAGATACGGCGAATGCAAAGGTTTATAGATGATTATCATCATGGTTTCTTTGGTTTGATATCTTTTAAAATGCAATTTCTCTGCTGTGCTAGTTTTCTTTTATATAGAAAGATGTAAACTCATTGCGCAAACGTCTTATGTCATGATCACCAAGGTATACTCATTTTTTTTTTGAACAACAAGGTATACTCATTGAAATATGTTTGTTTTTTTTGTTTTTTGTTTTTTTTTTTTTTTTTTTTTTTTTTTTTTTTTTTTTTTTTTTTTTNGCATACACTCTTATTTATGTTATTTTGAGAACCTCTAAATCACATACGTGTGTTGTTATAAACACTCTAAATCACACATGCCACAATATTTACTCATCCCCAAGCTGATAAAGCTGACGACACAATTTTTTGCTCTCTTTGCAACCTATCAAATATTTTTGCTGACTTTTAAACCAATTTTTTGCTTTCTTTACGGCATAAGAAAATCAACTGAAAAACTGAAATGCATAACTGAGAAGATACAGCGAATGCAAAGGTTTATAGATGATTATCATCATGGTTTCTTTGGTTTGATATCTTTTACAATGCAATTTCTCTGCTGTGCTAGTTTTCTTTTATATAGAAAGATGTAAACTCATTGCGCAAACGTCTTATGTCATGATCACCAAGGTATACTCATTTTTTTTGAACAAGGTATACTCATTGAAATATGTTTTTTTTTTTTGTTTCTTAAATGATGAAAACAAGTTCCTATCTTCAAAACTGAGTAATATTCACACCATGTAAAAACAGCTCACAGCCGCACAGATTTTTTTCTTTGTCTTGCATAGGTAATCACTGAAAAAAGTTACACTCGATCTAATAATCCTTCGCCAACTTGCGCATGGAAAGGGTTGCAAGCCGGTCAAACTAATAAAATTGGAAACATATGAAGTGTCAGAGCTCAAGAAAATGCTAGTATTTATACTATTATATATGTAACTAGGGCTGCTAAAGAGTCAGGTCCCGATCCAGTTATTCTAGCTCAAACTTAACTCTGGTATGTCAGATTATCATCAAGCTTTCAAATTGAGCTTTTGATCAAGCATGGCTTCGAATGAATATGTTCTAGCCAATCAAGATCATGAATCATGTTTTTTTCCTTCATGGATGGATTACTAGAGTTCGGGTTCACAATGTTTTATCAGCATATACTACACCATATAGCATAAAACATGAGATTCTTAGTGACATGTCAGTTGTAAATGCATAGAAGCGCATGAATTAGTATTACATTCTTAGCATGTTCTTCAGACAACACAAGATTTTCAAGGTCAAAAATCCAAACAACCTAGTCTATAAGAACTGCCATACCTCAAAATTGATTCCGGTTTCCAGAATAAAACATACCTCTTAGGCCACAAGGGTGCTAGCTGTCGTTGACTCGCTGCAACAGTGAGAAAAATGTATTAGTACGCAATGTAGTAACTTGTCGAATTAAACTCCAAACTATAATGCATCAAATGAATTGTGACAAATCTCAAGTCAATCCCAGAAGACTATTGGCTTTGTTTTATTGTTTCACCAATTTTGTTATTCAACACTTTCATAACGTATAGCACATATCAACTCAAAGCAGAATACCAATGCTTGCATATAACCAGATACTTCATGTGCTTTTGACTTAGTTAATATCTTAATACCACATTACACAACGTGCTTGTTACTGTCAATAGCTCAGGAAGCATAAAAATCATCCTTAAATACCAGTTTGGCACGCCACAAAGTGTCCCATAAAGGCAGTTCCAACAATGATTTAAAAACACGAGCAGCAGCAAATTAGGATACAAGACGCATGCAACAGAGTCGACTATTCAAATTGATCATAAAGAGGGCACAAATGCTACAATACTGATACTAATTGAGATTAATAGGGAATAAATAGCACATACTATTTCCAGACGGGTGGAAGCTTCTTGGTCTTCTTGTAGTAGCGAGCAAGTCGGTGAATCCTACTCTCAACAAGAATCAACCTGAACTTTGAATCCTTGTCTTTCCTGTTTCTCTCCAAGTGCTTTCTGATAGCAACTGCCTTCTTGATCAGGTGGTATAAATCCTCAGGGATCTCAGGAGCAAGCCCTGTCAAATTGTTAAGCGAAACTGGTCAATAAACATCGTCAATATTAAAAGACACAATCAGAATGATATGAATGCATACCATGTGCCTTGAGAATTCTGAGAATCTTGCTACCAGTTACACTGTTGACCTGAGCAATACCATGAGAATCACGAAGAATAACACCAATTTGGGACGGTGTAAGACCCTTCTTTGCAAACTTACAGATATTGTCCTGAACCTGATTAATTTAATTAAAAGCAATTATAATCAGACTTCTAACTCACCAACAATACAAATTTCGTTAAAAGCAATTCGACAAAATGAAAGTGAAGATGCAATTGCAGTTGGAATAACTACTTATGAACTAGAGGAAAACAAATTCCTTAATACTGATAACATATACCAATAGAATGAAATCAACAATTGATTGCATTTCACACGTGTCTAGAACATTTTAAAAAACAAAAATCAGGAATTGTAAGCTTCAGTTACAAAGTCAACACAAATTTAGCATCATATTCCCGTTCAATAGTTATAGAGGGAAACAAATTGAACAACAAAATCATTATTTGCGCCCATGTAATTTTGGATTCAAATTAAACCATTATGCTTTGTTAAATCGGTATCATTACACTCTAATTTGGGATTGAAGTTTAAGTGCTTATCTACTTATTTTATTAATGGCAATTTTTGGGTAAAACTGCATCTCTTAGCGCAAAAAAAGACTTCTCAAGTACACAGGTGGGTACCTGTTAACTTTCAAACAGAAAGAAATCCCATAAACCTACTAAACTCCACGGAAGCTAATAGCCTACAATATCATTTTTTTAAAGAGCAATGCATTGACAAACAAATTTGCAGGGGGGACCCAGGTAGAGACTTTGGGTGGTGTGTGTGTGTGTGTGGGGGGGTGCCCTCCACAGCTCGCCGAAAAAGTTCAGACTTTAGTGTAAAAAAAAATTTTTATGACCTTTTTATTAAAGTNTTGTTCTTGTGTTCATCTTAAGTTAAACAATATATTCCGCGTGTTGTTTAAGTTATAATTCAAGTCAGCTTCTATACAAGATCGTTTGCTCAACTAGGATCAACAAAGAACATCTCTCAAGTTGTCGTTAGAGCTGGCAATTCTGACACGGACCTGTTAACACGACACGACACGACCTGTTCTTAACAGGTTTCGTGTCACCCCTTAACAGGTTTCGTGTCTTAACAGGTCCGGACCTGTTAAGACACGAATGAAATTAACAGGTTTCGTGTCTTAACAGGTCCGGACCTATTAAGACACGTTAAGAGACCTGTTACAATGTTATATATATATGTTCTAAAATCCTAACCCTAACATAATTTTGTCCGCCCCCATCTTATCCTTACCTCTTACCTCTCTCTTGCAGTAACCATCTCTCCCACATCAAATCTGATCATCACAAGCACAAGAACAATATCAAATCGATCCACAATCTGATCTCAACATGGAAATTTTTTTAACTGATCGATATTCTTAATTGATCCACAGACCACAATACATCTTTTTCTTAAATCCCTTTCCCTGTTTCTTAATCGATCCACCATTAATCTATCGATCCACCAATCCACCATTAATCTATTAACAGGTAATCTGATCTCAACATAGAAACATTTAAATTTATGATATATGTGTTTGCTTGTAATCAGAGGCGGAGGCAATAGGGTGGCTGGCGGGTGCTCGGCCACCCCCAACCGGCCCAACTAACCCATATCTAAACATACACCAATCGTCATTAAGTTCTTTAGACAATAATTTTTTGCTGCAATCGCTGCTTCAAGCCACCCTTTTGCTCGTTTTCTTTTTTTCTCAACTTGTCGAGTAAGTTTTTCAATCGTTTTAGATATGGAACGTTTTAAACAATTTAGAAAATATTTGGTGAGTAAAAATGGCTTCAAATCTTTAATTTGTTTGAAAAAGTAAGATAGGATGCAAAGTCTCGGTGAGATGAGGAAGAGGGTTGGAAATATTAATATCAATTATTTGTTGTGTGTGAATTGTGATAGTACTTTCATAGCTTTATGTCAGATTGCCTTGGATAAGGAAAACTATTTTTTATTCTTTGTTTTCTATTTTAGTTTTGGTGTTTTCTTTTATTCTTTCCATAATGTATAAAGAAAATCTCCTTAGCAAAGATTGATACCTGTTAACTTGATACAGTATCACGTTAGTATATTGTAATATATGATTTTTATTTGTTTTTATTAAGTTATTTGATGTTAAATTATTTGTTTTTAGTATCTTTAGTGAAAATTAGATATTAAAAAGGTTTATTCGATCTGATTCACAGAATGCATATTGTCATTTTAATTATTATTTTCACTTTTCAGTTTGAAGAATTGAAGTCGAGGACACGGGATTACGGGTGAAGAGTGAAGACATTAAAATTATTTACTTTTGTTTCCTTACGTATTAGTTATAAGGATTTATTAAGGACTTTTTGTTTTATTATGTATTAGTTAAAAATATTATTAGGAACTCTCGTTAAATTGTTTACTCGTTTTGTTTCGTTATGTATTTGTTATGTTTCGTTTTGTTATTAAGGTCTCGTTTTGATATATGAGAACAGGTTCTTGACATGTCCTTAACAGGTTTGCTTATGTTTTTTTTTTTGTTTAAATTTAGTATTTTTGTTAACAGGTTCCTTATCGTGTAACCTGTTAATTTTCGTGTCGTGTTCGTGTTCGAAAAAAGTGACACGATTTGTTATCGTGTCGTGTTCGTGTTTAGGTCATTCGTGTTCGTGTCTTATCGTGTCGTGTCAGACACGATATGCCAGCTCTAGTTGTTGTCAAACATAATTGATTATGTTGAGTTTGTTGTCATTAGAATAAACAATTGGGCATTTAATTTTTATTTTAAAAGAAGTTTTATACATTTAACTTATTTGTGATTAGTGATATTGACGATGTATCATGTTTGACACAACTTTGAAAAAATCCTAATAAAAACAGTGCAAATAATAAGATCTAATAATGAAGCTTTTATTTATTTATTATTTATTTATTTACGATAGATAGGAAATTACATGTAATCTCTTTGAGACTTCATGTCAAAGTGATGAAAAATAATCAACCAAGCTCATTAATGACTGATGAGATGAGCCACCCTTGTCTAAAGAGTGGTTAACCTTGTCTTTCAGATTACGTATTCTCTCGCGCATTTCTTCTCCTTCTTTACCTGACATTATACTCTTGATTGCAGTCTCGATCCTTACCCTTTCAAATCCATTCTCCAACAGAACTCCAATCTTCCAAACATCGCTCACATATCTAGCATTTATTGGTTGGTCGAATCGACAAGGGGAAGAAACCATAGGAACTCCTTCACATATACTCTCTAAAGTTGAATTCCATCCGTTATGAGTCCAAAAACAACCTATGGCAGGATGAGCTAGTACTTCTTGTTGTGGACACCATTTCACTATCCGTCCCCTATTGCCAACTCTTTCTAAGAACTTTTCAGGCAATGTCTCGAGCCATTCTGAACCAATAACCAACCCTGGTCGAACCACCCACAAGAACGGCAAACCCACATTCGCTAATCCCTCGGCGGTTTCTTGAAATTCTGATTCACTTATAATAGATATATCACTTCCAAAACTTATATATATTGTAGACTTGTGAGATTGGTTGTCTAGCCAAGACAAAATAGTTCGATCTTGTTCGATCAAGCTGCTTGAGGACACCGAGAAGTACTTGTGGAATGGACCTAAAGTAAAGCTAGGAACCGCGAAATAATGGTTTATTTTTTCTAGTTCAGGTTCTTCAAGCTCTTTAAAGGTGTTCCAAATGAGTCCTGATGACGCCTTCATCTGTTTAAGTATCTTTGATGATATGTCTGCGGACATTTGTGGGTTGGTTGAGATCTTCACGAGGTCCTTGACTTTCAATAGTGGATATTCTGCTACTGATGATTCATAACCTTGATCTGAAACATACATGTATCCAAAAAATTCATATTTAATACTACAAGTATATATTAATACAAACACTTTTTTTTTTTATTATTATATATATTTTTTTTTTTTAAAAACGTAATAATAAAAAATTGGTTTACTAGTATTTGTTGTGCAATAAAAGATGATATAATAAAACAATTGATTATAACAGGTACCTCTAAAAGAAAACTAAGCAATTATTAACAGTTGATTATAACGATTGTTTTTTTACTAGTATATGTTGTTCGCACACAGACAATGAAAAGAAAAAATAGTCTATAAATTGAAATTAAGAAATACTAGTAATTAACAAGCTAGCTCAATCTTTGCTGTGGTAGGACGGCAAAGTACGAACCCAAAAAATTGGTTGACCATTTATTCATTATATATACTGGTACTACTATACTTAACTGGTCTCAGATTAATTTTAGCGTATAATATATAAAGAATATAAGTATAGCTGATAACTATAGAGTCTATAGTATAACATTAAAGCGATAGTAAATTTTTATGTCATAATTAACATCTTGAAATATGTAGCGTAGGTGCTAACTGCTAAATTACCATACCATCTTTTGTAAGGTAAAAACAACCATTTTTCGAGCTAAAGGGTAAAACGCCATATGCAACGATGGAACCAAGACTATTTGTCTGGAGCACCATCCGAGGGAGGTTCAACTCATCCGCAACTGCTTGCGTGAAGTAGAATCCAGCATCTGTGATTAAGCATGCTATGTGTTCCTTATCAGATTCCATTAATAACTCAGCCAAACAATCCTTAAAACCATCTACACAACTTCTATTCAGATATATTAGGGGGTTTGTCGGCATCTCATGTATGATCTCGGAAAAGCGGTCCTTGATGGACTTGAAGGTGAAGTGAGGATAGTTTGAATGATTGGGAGAGTTGAATTCGGTGTGTATGATGGTTATTATAAACCCATGAGTGTGAAGAATGCTTGCTAGTTGAAGCATGGGATTTATATGCCCTTGGAATGGAAGTGGAAACATTATTATCCTTCGGCTAGTTGACGTCGGTTTTGTTGGTCCGAGAATGGCACCTCTTCCATTGGTATCCATGTTCAGTGAAGATTTAACTTGACACAAGTATTACATTTAATATCATGTAAGTTGTTTTCATTAAATAGAGTTTCATATGCTTTTTTTTAGATATGTTGATGTTAAGTTTTTATAAAATATAATTTCATATGATTCGAAAAGATTTGTTGATGCAGTGGTACCGTGTCTGGACAAACTTATTAGGCCAAAGTTGGACTAAGAAATTGGATAATTAATGCATGAGTCCCATGTTTATGTAAAGTTCGTTTATTAACTAACAGTGCATATCATCGAGAATTTATAACTACAAATAATTATAGTTGCGATATTATGATTAAGATGTAAGGATTGAGATAAAGAAAAATATGAAGTATATATAAAAAATTCAGCAAGCGATTAGTATAACATAAAAACGCAATAAACAAAATACTACACTTTTAAAATTTACCTCGTCGTGGCTAAAAGCTTGTTTAACAATGCATCAACACACTACTACAAAAAAGGGCATAGAGCCCGGTTGAAAAGGTGCAAAGAGCCCGGTTTTGCATGAGGGCACAAAGGGGTAGGGGCTCTATTCGAAAAGCATATAGAGCCCGGTTCTGAAAACGGGCTCTATTACCTCTTATTGAGCCCGGTTTTATATCAAAGAACATGGCTCTATGTGAACAAAAATAATTAAAAAAAAAATCCTTCCAGATATGAAATCAAAATTCTTTTGGCAAAATGAACACTGTATTGATTCACATAACGGAGATCGACTCATATTACAACTTACTTTCTATTGATACATCGAGATTAATCTTGTGACTGCTCTTGCAAACAAGACATTGAAAAAGCTACAAGCTAATTGATTACTTGAACGAAAATGAAAGTGAAAAATACACCATTGTGTTACTGTGAAGTCTTGTTATTGTGCATTGAAAAAGCTACAATCAAGACTTTGTTACCTAACAATACAGAAAAAAAAATATTAATAAACACAAATTATTTCATAATCAAACCTAAAAACGACATTAATGAGATATATAAAACAGGTTAACTGAACAACATCAATTGTAGCAATTTTGTACCTCCGAATTAGCTTAGTCTGTTGTTGGCTTGTTTGAGTGACGATGGTGGCCTGTGACGGCAATGGGATGCGACAGTGGCTAAGTGGTGGTGGAAGGCGGCGGTGAAGGTTAGAGGGTTAGGGTTTGTGGAAGTGAAGGGAGAAAAAGTTTCGGGTTTTGTTAAAGAAATTAAAACTGAGGAGGGAAATAAGGCGCCCAAAAAAGATCCAAGTTTTTTCATTTCATTTAAAAGAACCGCCTAAGTTCTAATATTTTGGTTGAATAGTTAGTGGAATGGAGCCCGGTTTTGTTGAAGAAAACATGGATCTAATGATTTTCAACATAAAGCCCGGTTTTGTTAAAGACAACATGGCTCTATACGAGGAATAGAGCCCGGTTTTTAAGCAAAAAACGCGGCTCTAACGTCATCCAACATAGAGTCCAGTTTTGTAAGAAACAACATGGCTCTATACCCTTTTTCACAACTGGGAATCCTTTTAGTGCCTGTGTTTCAGTAAAACCGGGCTCTATTAAGGGGCTCTATGTTCATTTTTGTAGTAGTGACATTAGCATTATTGAATGACCAATAAAAAACTCAATCTTCTACAAATGGTAGATGGTGAATATGGTTGTGTTATATATATAAGAATTAAAGGGTAAAGTCCATAAATTAGCAACGTACTTTCTCTACTTTACAGAGTTAGGTAACGAACTTTTTTTATTGCCAATATAGTCGTTGAAACCGGTAATTTTTTATGATATAGTAAATATGACCTGCTGATTTTCCAAATAGATAAATATTTTTTTTTTAAATTCCACATGTAATGTCCGGCTAAATGGATCGGGTTTCTTTTAACGGGTTGAGTACCCACCCTTTTACTTACTGTATCCCTTTTCACTTACTGTATTTCACATTATCAAGCACCAACAATATATCCCATATATCCCTTTTCACTTACTGTATTTCACATCATCACCACCAAATATCTCTAAACACCAACAATATATCCCATCATCACCACCAGTCCACCACAATCCCATCACCCCCGAATCGCTCCACCACCACTACCAAACCACACCACCAACGAAACCCCACCACCACCGTAACTCCTCAACTACCGAAACCCCAACGCCAACCGAAATCCCACCACCACAGAGCCAACCACCACTAGGTAAAAAAGATTAGTAGATCTTATTTTATGGATCTGAGTTTACATAAAGTTTTTGGTTTTCTCATGTTTGTTGTATACTACTATAGTCTAGAGAGATCGAATAAAAGAAATTACCAATTTTATAGCAAAGATCTGTTCATTTCGGATCGTGGTGGTTTGTAAGGTTTTAGATTTTGGTTAATTTGAATTTTTGCCTTTTTGGTTAGAATTAACGGGGAGGGTTAGAATTAATGGGGAGGGTGAGGATAAAAGATTTAGTATTTGTATCAAAGATTGTTGTATCTGTAATGTTCGCCGAATTTTGAGCTCGTCGGAAAAGATGGAGACGTCGGAAAATTTATCGGAGAAGATGGTGGTTGCCGGATTCTTTGGTGGGGAGTTGTAGGTGGTGATGACATAAGGTCACATAAGCATAAATATGCCACATAAGCTAACTCATAAGAATAAAAGAAAAAGAAAAATGCCAAATAAGCCTAGTTTACCGGTTTACTAGGTAACCGGTTACCAAATTACCCAACTTGGAACATTTTTAAACTATTCAATACCTAACTTGGTAATAAAAAAAGTTCGTTACCTAACTCTCTAAAGTAGAGAAAATACGTTGCTAATTTATGGACTTTACCCTTAATTAAATGTAACTGAATGATTAATAAGTTTATAACAAGAAAAATGACCAAAAACTGGAACCACCCACAACCACGGCTTGAGGCCTCAAAACACTCCACAGCCGCCGACTACAGGCCTCAAGCTTACACCACTTATTCCCGGCTTACCTATTTGACCCATAACTCGACCTTACGGACCCGACATTTCACAAACTTCTAGAAATCATTTAAATATTATTTTCATAACATATGTGGTCTAAACAACCCACGGAAGCATAATTTACAAAACTATGGGTGATTAGTCAAACCCCCATTTTGCCCATTTTACATACATCTCTTGCACTACATACAAAACTATTACTTTAAAACCAAGACTAGGACTTGTACACTTGACAACAACATTTATAAACCATTTTATAACACTTTACGGTTCAACATTGATTGAGCTCGGTATCTAGTACTAAACCTCTAAACACAAGCCAACACTCTCAATCCAAGCTTCCAAATTCAGGCCTTTAGTCAATACCTTACTTCCCCCCCCCCCCTTATGAACCTACAAAACTGTAGAAACTAGAGGGGGGGGGGGTTGAATAGTTTCACCTTTTAGAATTATATTTTAGAAAACTTTAAATTCCTTTTTGAAAAACCGTTTAATTCAAGGCTATGTGATATCTATCTTGTGTATATAAACATAATGATAATGCGTAATGTAAATAAAATAAAGACAAGAAATAAAGAAGGAAGACAACTAGATTTATAGTGGTTCGGCACGAAGCTCACTCTTCGCCCTACTCCACTCCTCGAATTCCACACTCGAGATTTCACAATCACTATGTCAACACACTCCTTTTAGGCAGAGCAAACCGTACACCAAAGCTTATACCGGTTTAACGACACTAAGCGGAATGTCGAGTCATAATCCTAGCTAAAACCAATCTACACATAAGCCAACGTGGCTACTCGGACGATTACCCCATCCACTTGAATCTTCACCCAATCCAAGTCTTCATGAACCTTCATCTGGTCCAAGTCTTCACTTCACGGACTCACATAAAGTCCAAGTCTTCACACATCGACACACGAACTAACACAAACTCCTAATCTAGATACACCACTTCACGGACTTGCACTTTGTCCGTATGTATCCTAATGCACCTAATCACGACTCACACACAAGTTGGATATACAATTTACAATATACCCAAAGAAGAGAGTTTGGGGGGAGAAGAGAATCATAACACAAGTTACGTGTGTGTGATGACTATAACACTTCGTTGATGAATACGAGTGTTCTTCTTTTGCACTTTAATATAGAGGTTAACGAATCACTTGTAAACACATATCGACACGTTAGAGTGATCAAAGAAGAGGGGAAGAAAGATCAAAATATTTTTGTGCTAAGATGATTATTTTTTTTTTTGTAAAACAGTGCAATATTTATAGACAACAGGAGGAGCGGGGGACGGTCCCTTAAAGTTGGACGGTCCCATATATATATAAGGAACCGTCGCCATGTTTACGGGACTGTCCCGGCATACACTCCTAGTTTTGTCCTGATGTGGTGAAAGTTAATCTGGTGAAAAACTTATCTGGTTTAGGCGGGAAATATAGCTATTGGGAAATTTGAAATTCAAATTTATTTTCTTTAATTAAACATTTCTATTTAATTACAAAAATACTTTTGTAAAAATATTTTTTCACATAAAAATGTGAAGTTTTGAGAAAAATAAATTCTTTGATCACTTTACTAATGTCGACATTATGTTTGTTCATACCTGAAGTGATGTTGTAATTGGTACATTCAAAACGTTAAGACCGAATAATACAAAGAACGTTTTTAACATTATTTGTATTAACAATCTCCCTCTTTTTTGAGGATTACAAAATATAAACTCATTTTAGGTAAAATTATATTTTAATAAGTTTTTAATGAGTTTTCGTTTACTTCTCCCCCTTTTTGTAGAATAAAAAAAGATTCATCGATGTGCAGAGAGGAAAGAAATCGACGGTATTAATGCTACCCCTTGCTTAGTGCTCCTCCTAAATGAGGGCATCAGGGAATCGAGCTATGGTGTTGTGCTACAAAAACAAGTTAGAGTACAATGCACATACACATATTTGTATGAGAATTTAGAGGGGATGAGAAGAAAATTAAGATAGATAGAAGGAGATTGGAAGATGAGAGGAAGGTGAAATAGATTAGACATGAACCAGATAATTTAGACCGAGCATAGAAGAGAAATCAGATATCTAAGCCTGAATGGGGACTGTCCTTAATATACACTGACAGTCCCTTAAATATAGTGGACCGTCCGTGTATAAGGGACCGTCACCAGTGGGGCGAATTATGGATAGAAGTACTGTGATTTTAGTATTTGCCATTTCAAGGTTGGTTAATGCTATATATTTTAGTGACAACCGTGACAAGAATCACAATATAATAGGCATAGACTTCATTGAACACAATAAGAAATCATACATTCATTCATAAGAAACGTGCACATACATCACACAAGGATTCATACATCTCAATCTAAGTAGACAAATAATTAAACTAGAATAACCTAACTTCTAAGAACATGCTTGGCCCAAAAGATAATCATTGATTATTCAAAACTAAACATGTAGAGAATGTTTAGTTAGAAGGTAGAGGAGTTGGTGGCAACTGGCAAGGTAGCCAAGGGAGTAGGTTGCACATTTGGATGAGAAAGAAGATGTTCAACATGGGCAAACATGAAGTGTAGCTCATTTCTTAGAGATAAGATGAGATGGAAGTTGTGGTAGCAACATGCACAATAAATAGTGTGGTTGTTCACAAAGTTTTAGATAAGAGGATACCCCATGATTGGAGATGGTGGTAGAGTAGAAGGAGTGTAGTCCAAAGGCCCATTTGGTGAGGTGTTTGGGAGTGAAGAGTTAGAGATGGTAAGAGAAGGTGATAAGTTGCTCACAAATGGTGTGTATGCGGCGGAGCTAGAGTGAGTGAGCAAGGGTGATAGGTTTTTAATGAATGATGAAAATGGAGATGAGCTATGCCTTAATGAGGATGATGATGTGCATTTGGTTGAGGGTGTTTTGAGAGGTGCACTAGGTGCTTGAGGAGAAGATGGTGCGGATTTTGGAGAAGGAGTAGTATCCTCTTGAGTGAGATCAAGGAAGTTGGTTTTTGGTGGTATTATGGTAATTTTAGGCCTTTTGTTTGAGAGAGACAATGAGGTTGAAGAAGAACCCATTGTGCAGAATGAAGAAGATGAAGTGAAGAAGAAAGATGGTGATAAAGAAGAAGAGAAGAAGAGTTTAAATAATCAAGGATGATTATAGTTTAGGCATATCATGCATTAGGAGGTTTATGCCATTAATATTTGTTTAACTAATCCTGGAAATGGTGGTGATAAACTTGTAATAGGTCAAGGATTGTAGAAAAGAAAAAAACAGTGCAAAATCCGTGAGTCCTATGGACGGTCCTTTAAATAGATGGACGGTCCTTTAAAGGTTTGGGACTTTATTTAAGGGACCGACACCAGTAGGTTTCCAGGTTTTTGCCCAGTTTTTTAGTTTTGCAATCCTGTAACTAAGAAGATTATCTAATATGCTAGATAACTGTAGAAGTATATAAGATCATTGATACAAGATATAATCATGCAATAGACTAGAAAGCATTCAACATCATACAAAGTGACCAAGTCAAAACGAAGTTTTACAAGTTAGATAATTAGCATAAAAAAATACTACAAGTAACGTTTTAATGATTACTACAGGTCTTAAAAGATATTAAAATTTCTTTTTAAGAATTCTAAAGATCATTCTACTTTGTTCTTCCATAACTAGTGCCTACTCCAACTGCTTTCTTCCTTGTGTTCACTTGACGAGACATCATAGCATGACTGCAAATCATCATTATGAGCCTCATGAGTCAAAGTGAATTTCCAAAATAGTGATCTAAAGGTATTATGACTCAGAGGAGCCATGAAGGGATCAACAAGAAGATATTCATTGTTGCAAAGTTGTGGGAAAGAATTTATGACATACCGATACAACCAAGTCAACAACATGCCGTAGGGCAATGCCTTATCTTGTCAACTCTTGACATTTGCAATTCTCTTTGCCACAAAATAGACAAGATTGTATGGTTGCTCGGTGACAAGATAGAATAACACATGAGCACAACACGCCGAAAGGTGCTCACGGTTGTAAGGAAGACAAAAGGCATTTTCACGAATGACTTATACCCATCTGCGCAGATATGGATGTATTTCGTCTACCACAAATTTTGAGTGGATGCAAGTCATAGTCATGTGACTCACAAAATTCAATTTGTCCATCCTCTTTAAGAGACCCGTATACCTTTTTAGGAAGGCGAATGTGTTCTTTGATTTCGGAGGGACTAGGCATGAACGTGAGGTACGGACCCGGCATTTCTGGGTGATTTTTAAGAGATCTAAGTGACCACCCTTTGGTGTAGGCACATTGCCCATGATACGAAAGACCAAGAATTTGAGCAAATTGCTCAAGAGTAAGGGACACGACAGTGTTACCTATGATGAATTTGACAGAGAGAGTCAGATCATTGTTATATACAATTTTGACTCGACTATAGAATTCTAGCACAAATCGAGGACAAATTTTCTCCTTAATGTTGAGCAAACTATCAAATCCTATGGTCCTAAACATTGTGACAATGTGGTCATGGCTACAAGGACTTGATGTGACAGCTTTGGATATTCGATATATGAAGAGATAAAAGCTGGAAGATCTTCTTGATAAAATAGAATATTTAGAAGATAATGTGTAAAGTTTAAATGATTTATTCTTATCTTCTTAGTTAGCTTCCTAGGGAAGTTACGTAAACCCTAGCTCTCTAGTATATAAAGAGAGGTAGGGTGTTAGTTTTTTGATATCCAGAAAACTAGAACTCCTATGAGAGTCGTCTAGTGAAAAGCATGTGTACACAAGTGGTAGTAGTAGTAGTTTTTATATTTGACTAAAGAAAACCTTGGTAGACATTATTGTTCTTGATTAATTCTGCTGTGCATATCAATAATGTTTGTAAAACGTATCCTAGATGGGCTAAACGATTCTCTACAGGACTCAACTATTCGTCCTTCATGGAAGAAACGAGACTCAAGATTACGAAAGACTTCATTTTGACTTGATGAAGTACTTGATTCTAGTAAAATTTTAGGAATGTGTTCTTCAGTGAGCTCATGATCATAATCAAACATGTGAAAGCCTTGATGAGACATTACCTATAGAAGAGCATGCTATGAATATTTTGTACTTATCATTTATTTTAATATACTTGACTAATAATAATGCATGGTTTGAAAATGTTTTTGATATGTATTAACAATGCTTAATTGAGTTCTTGTTATGTTCCCAAATATGATTAACTTCATCAAATTGAATTGGGGATTATCAAATGTTTTGACATTTTTCAAAATTCATTTTTTTGGACAATTCCTACATCTAGGTGAGTTATAAGGGTTGTACATTGTTAAGTTTTGTTGTTAATTTCAAACAATTATATGAAAATTTTAAGATCTCCAATTTTGATCTCATGTTCAAGTAAACCATAGAATTGAATTATGGAGAAATTTGATGTAATGACTTACAATTGATGATTGGAAGAGATGATAGATGAATAGTCTGTGAATTTGAAACATTTGATCTTAGTTTTAGTAGGTTAATTAAAGATTTGGGTGTGTTAAAGTTCGTCACTGCAACTGCAATGTGGGATATATGGTTTTATTTTTCTGCAAATAAAAGTGGGGTTTTGCTTGAAAACATGTGATGGTCCCTTAATTATAACAGACCGTCGCTAGGACCGTAGGGAGATTACGGACCGTCACCGGTAAGGGATTTTTGAGAGATGAAATTTTTTGACCATTTTTTGACTCAATTTTATAGAAAGTATTTTGTTGAAGACTCAGAGAAACAAGAAGTTCTAAACATGGATTAGAGAAAAATGATACGACACAATACACACGAGTAGTATAGAGGAATGGGCATTGAGGAGAATTGAAACATAAAAAGTAGGAGAGGCTCTTTTTAAGTGAGGATGTTGACGACACGCTGAATATAGAGTAGGAGTATAGTCGAGACAGAAGAAATAGGAGAGATGTAGATGAGAATCAAATACGAGACTTGCATCGGGTTGTTATGAAGTCAATCACGTTTATGACAGATAGAAACAAGACTAGAAATAGAATAATAGTCATAGACGAGAAATATAAGAGGGAAGAGATATCGACGACATTAAGAGTGTGCGTCATCCATTGTGATTGATTGACGTACGTAGTCGACTCTTGATAATAGTTGTGGTAAGGCCACTATCTCCAAAAATTTACTAAGATCCTAAGGAAGATAAGCATTTAGGAACATATTCTAATTTCCTAAATTTTATCTATCACACATATAATCAATCAATCATCATGTAGCAAATAAACATGTAGCAAATAAGCACATAGCAGATAGGCACATAGCAACTAGAAAAATCAATATTTTAAGAAAGCGTGCCTTTGCCAATCGCTATTCCAAAAGATAAATTACCATGAGAAATGTTGTGGGTGATACAAGGGTTTAGTATCGATGAGTCTTCACACGTATGATGAGAATATGAATGTACATTCATATCTTTAATTTGCTTCCCTCGTGCATCTAAAAAAATAACTTGCAAGAAAACTTGGTACCCAGTTTCTCATGGGTCCGAGATGGTTAGTAATAGACATCCTTTGCATTTAAATGCATGGGATGAGGATGTTGTTAGCAATCGAAAATTTGCATAGATATATGTCTAGTTGACTTATATAAAAGATTTTATTTGAAGATGTTTTACTTAAAATCCATTAGTGCTAAACAGGAGTTTTAGAAAAATAAGTTTTCCAAATAACAAATCTAGATTTTTCTATGATGTTTCACAAATTTAATTTGTTTTGGCTTGCTTGTTGATGACTCACATGAATTAAAACCTAAGCCCGTTTTATCTCTGAATGCCTTTTACTATTTAGTAAATCCTTAAGAGATTGAGAACTCTTTTTAAATTTAGCTAATATATTTGCCTTTTCCATAAGCTTCTTAATTTCACTTTTGTAATCTTGACACATTTTACATTCTAGATCAATTTCTATTCCACTTTCAAGTCTAGACATTTTATCTTCCAAAATGATTTCTTTATTCCAATTTACTTTCAAAATATTTTAAAGATTCATTTTCCTATTGTTTTTAGACTTAAGTTGCAAAGATGTTCAAAATCACTTTCTAATTTTGAAAACTCTAGAATGAAAGTGTCATAGCAAAAGTGTTCAATTGCAGAGTGTACCTCATTTGAAGTTTCAACCTTTTGACATATTTCATATTCAAGACACACATTGTCTTCTTCATCCGTATCGTTCCAAGATTCTTTAATGAGTTCTCTTCATATATTACTCATATAGTCTTTGATTACTTTCATTAAAAACACTTGAACTAGTAGCATTTGTATTTAATCTATCTAAATATCTATCCACTGATTCGTTTTTAGAAGTGACAAATTGTTCATATGTACGTTCTAGGTCAATTCGGTTGTCTTTGGCTTGACTATTTTCTTGATGAAAGTTTAAAAGATTTTTCCAAATGTCATTTGCCGTTTGACACAATAAAATTCTTTTATATTCAATTTTCGGCAAAGCTTTATAAATTATTATTTTGGCTTCAATATTTTTATAAAACTTCATTTTAAAATTATTACTTTCATTTTCAAAATTCATTTCCGTTAGTTGAAAATCACCAACTGAAATGACAAGCTAAAGATCTTGATCTATAGATTTCACATAACTTTCGAATTTATTCTTTCATTGAATAAAGTTATTATTTTCGAAAAGTGGTGGTTCTTGTAAAGATTGGCCTTCTAAATTTCTTTTAGACTTCATAGATTGATTCAAGTTTTAGAGTACAATATACTTTGAAGTTCTTGAGAACCTTGCTCTAATACCAACTGTAGAAACTAGAAGGGGGGCGGGGTTGAATAGTTTCACCTTTTAGAATTACGTTTTAGAAAACTTTTAATTCCTTTTTGAAAAACCGTTTAGTTCAAAGCTATGTGATATCTATCTTGTGTATATGAACATAGAGTAGCGATCCCTTGGAACTAAATTAAAAAGCACAAAAAGTAATTTTGGACGTTGGATCACTTAGCAAGGCAATCTAACGGTGAGGAAGGAAACACATCTATAGGGGGTAAAATTGTGAGTTTACAACCACATCTCTTCCCTCCACTCTCCCTGATTCCACCATTATTCACTCCCCAAAAAAAAAAAAAAAAAAAAAAAAAAACTCATTCTCTCTCAATTCTCTCACTAAAAAAAATTGGGGGGGAAAATAGGGTTTTGGTTAAAATCTCCTATAATCCTAAATTCCGACCAAAATCTCCAATAATCTACTTGAAAAGATGAATCCTAATCGTAAGTTCTTCGATTATTCGTCAATTACTCGATTTACACTTACTTTATTCCTCAAAAATCAGAGTTTAACCAAAAAAATTGATTTTTTAAAATTGGTTTTTATCGAAAAGATTTTATTTTTATTTGTTTTTTTTTGTCAAATTGATAAAAAGTTTTGATTTTTATTTGTTTTTTGTCAAATTGATAAAATTTTGATTTTTATTATATTTTCATTTTTTTTGTCAAATTGATATAAAGTTTTGATTTTTATTAATTTTTTATTATTTTTTTTGTCAAATTGGTAAAAAGTTTATATTTTTATTTGTTTTTTGTCAAATTGATAAAAAGTTTGATTTTTATTAAAACCTTGTTGTAACTTTATGATGAATCTTGGTGAATTGATAGATTTGTAGGAAAACCATGGTGTTCGTCACTAATTTATACATGCAGAAGTATGTTCATCGGCTAACGTTAGTTATATTATTCATCATTTTTTGTTCATCAGTTATTTGATCAGTTATTCTTTACTTTTAGGTTGTTTTGTGATTAATTAGTGTCAAGTTGTTCACCATTTAGTCCTTTTTTATCATAATATTTTGTTGATCAGTTATTGTTTAGTATGAGGTTGTTTTGTTCATCATTTATTTTAAGTATTGGGTTGTTGTGTCATCATTTAGTCAGTTAATCATCAAAATTTTCATGATAAGTTATTTTTGAGTGCCAGGTTACTTTATTCACCAGTCATTGTTTTATTCATCAGTTATTGTTACTCAACAGTTTAGTTTATCGTTGTTATATAATCTAATTTTAACTATATTTTATATACATTTTAGAAAATTTTGCGGGTGTGGCTGCAGAAAGAAGATGGAAAGGATTTGAAGATCGTGCTGCAAAAAAAGATATAAAACCAGGGTGTTGATCGTTAATTTTACACATGTAGAATTATGTTTATTAGTTATTGATTTATTATTGTTTAGTATTATGTTGTTTTGTTCATCAGTTATTGATTTAGTATTAGGTGGTTCTGTTCGTCAGTTATTGATTTAGTATTAGGTGGTTTTGTTCATCAGTTATTGATTTGGTATTAGGTTGTTTTGTTCATCAGTTATTGATCTAGTATTAGGTGGTTTTGTTCATCATTGAATAACTGATGAACCAATAGCTAACTGATAAACCTATGATAGCATAATAGCTAAAAGTTAATAAATGATAAACTAATAGCTAACTGATAAACCTATGATAACATAACTATTGATAACACAAATAAACTAGCTGATGAACCTATGATAACATAATAGCTAAAATAATAAACTCATGAACCTATGATAACATAATAGCTAAAAAATACTAAATTTTCGTCACTAAAAAAAGAATAAACTAACTGATGAACCTATGATAGCATAATAGGTAAAAAGCATTAACTGATGAACATTTGAAAAAATTAGTGTCAGTTATTATTCATCATGTTTTTTTATAATCAAAATATTGTCCATCAGTTATTGTTCAGTATTAGTTTTTTTTTGTTCATATGGTTCTTTTTTGGAAATGTACAGGTCAATATAAACAATCTGAGGAGTATGTTTCCCTTGTAGTGTCTGCTACTGTCAAGATTGGTATCACACGACAAATGGAAGCATTTAGAGCTTGTTTCAATCAGGTCATTTTCACCTGAAGTGGATAGTTTGAAGTCATCTTCTTCAATTTAAGATGAAGCTGCTGCTATCTTAGCTAAATTTAAGACTGTTCAAGATACATCAGAAAAACAAGTTAAAGAAGATGTAACTTTTCCTAATGTTCAAACTGAGATCAAGAAATACGTTGAGAATGAAAGCGTAAAACAGGACCAATAAGAACTTTGTTTCTTGTTGCTTGTTTGATATAGTGTACATTTTTGGTAGGATATGTAACTTTATATCTAGATGTATGTTCACTATTATATACAACTTTGTTAGGAATGGTCAGGTAGCTTACATTCAAGTTTGGAAATCAATAGCTAGATGTTTATTTTATCCATGGTACTTCTCTCTATTTTCTGCATCGGTTCTTGTCTTCTGGTCTGCAATGCCAAATGTTGATTTGCGGTTTAGATTCAAAAAATCGCCTAGTAATACCCCGTCATTTTTTTTTATTGATGTGTGGTTCCTGAGTAAACATTGCCTGTATATTCGGCGGTTGGATTTTGGTGGTGAAAGATGGTGAGCAAAGATGAGGGTGATGAACAAATTTTATATGTATATAAAAAAAACTTATTCATTAACTAATATATTGAACTAAATAAACTGATGAACATATAATAAAATTGATCATTACGGAATGAAAAGATAATTAAAAAAATCACTTTTGAATCTTACATTAATAAAATGATTAGTGATGCGTTGTGGTACAAAAATTATGCATTTAACGCAATTTTAACACTAAAAATCTAAGCTAGACATTTTATCAAACACCTTGTGTGCAACAAATATAACTAAAACGTCATCTTTAACATGAGATATCTCACTCACATCATATTGAATTTGAGTGATTCAAATTTCTGGGTAAAGAGTGAACCAAAATCTACAACTTTCGTATTTAAGTTTATTATGATTTGATAGATTTAAAGGTAAAAAAAATAGGATCAAAAATGCCAAAAACATCAAAAAATCGAAACCCATTAAATATGTTTAAAAAAAATCAAAATAATTAACAAAATTTATACCAAATTAAAGAGAATTAAATTTTCAAAATTATGGTGAAATCGTTTTTTCTAAAATTTTGTCGTTTAAAAGATATGTGCATTTGAAATTTGAGGTGAAAAAGAAAAAACGGGTAATTTTACGATTTTTCCCCTAGGTGGATTTTTAAATAAAATAGGTGGGGGACACTTGTCAGATGATGAGTGGCTTTCTACACTTTTTAAATTAGTCCGACTTTACAATTGATCCATTACCTATGAACATAATGATAATTTGTAATGTAAATAAAGTATAGACAAGAGATAAAGAAGGAAGACAACCAAACCGAGATGCGGAGATTTATAGTAGTTCGGCACAAATCTCACTCTTTGTCCTACTCTAATCCTCGAGTACCACACTCGAGAGTTTACAATCACTATGTCAACACACTCCTTTTAGGCGGAGCAAACCGTACACCGGTTTAACGACACTAAGCGGAATATCGAGTCCTAATCCTAGCTAGAACCAATCTACACAGAAGCCCACGTGGTAACACGAACGATCACCCCGTCCACTTGAATTTTCACCCAATCCAAGTCTTCGTGAACCTTCACCCATTCCAAGTCTTCACATCACAGACTCACACCAAGTCCAAGTCTTCACACACTGACACACGAACTAACACAAAGTCCTAATCTAGATACACCACTTCACGGACTTACACTTTGTTCGTATGTATCCTAACACACCTAATCACGACTCACACACAAGTCGGATATACGAATTTACAATATACACAAAGAAGAGAGTTTGGGGGGAAAAGAGAATCGAAACACAAGTTACGTGTGTGTGATTAGTATAACACTTCGTTGACAAATACGAATGTTCTTCTCTTGCACTTTGATATAGGGGATAACGGGATCACTCATAAACACATATCGACACGTTATAGTGATCAAAGGAGAGGAAGAAAGAACAAAATGTCTTTGTGCTAAGAGACTTGTTTTTTTGTGTAAAACAGTGCAATATTTATAGACACCTGGAGGAGCGGAGGACGATCCCTTAAAGTTGGATGGTCCCATATATATAAGGGACCATCGCCATGTTTACGGGACCGTCCCGACATACGCTCCTACTTTTGTCCTAATGTGGTGAAAGTTTATTTGGTGAAAAACTTATCTTGTTTAGGCGGGAAATATAGTTGTTGTGAAATTTGAAATTCAAATTTATTTTCTTTAATAATACATTTCTTTTTAATTACAAAAATACTTTTGTAAAAATGTTTGTCAAATAAAAATGTGAAATTTTGAGAAAAATCAATTCTTTGATCACTTTACTAATGTCGGTATTGCGTTTGTTCATACCTGTAGTGATTTTGTAATCGGTACATTAAAAATGTCTAAGTTTAATGGTTTGGGACACTAATTGCGGAAATAACCTTTTTCAGAATGTTAAATCACCAGTCATATACTTTCGAAAACTGACCAAACCAAACTTAAAGCCTGTTATAAGACAAAATTCTGGACGGGCAAAATGAAGACTACGACCATGGAGATAATACACAAGAGGCATATCAAAATTATAGTCATACGTAGTTCCTCATGGTCAACAAATGAGATACCCAACCATTTTCCAAAACAAGTACTTTGTGCATCCAATCTTTTTAATTAAGTAAAAGTAATCCAGTTTACTTCTAGTTATTAACTTTGCATCATAATTTTATAATAACCAACAAATTCATATATTAATACATTAATCTACGCCAAAAAGAAAAACAAATGCAACAAACTAAAAAAAACCCTATAAACCTTAAAATATGCAAGAAATACAAGTGCCGGTTATTCATTTTAACCTACACAACTTTAACATATGAGTGCAGATTATTCTTCTTAAAGTACGTTAGTGAAAACCAATCAAAATATTTAATTTACAAAAAAAATGATTAAAAAGATATAACATACCAAAGCATAATTAAAACATATACCGTAGAATTTAACATACCATAGCGTATAACAGAATATTTTAGACATTCGGTAAGACAACTCCACAGGAAATTTTTTGTGTGTTTTGATATGTTATGAATTGGTTGTGTTAATTTAACTTTGTTCTATGTTAATATTTTGTACAGTAAACTGGGTTAACCTTGGGCTAAAGTTTGGTAAAGGTTCATAGATTAGCGTATATAATTATACACGATTACCCAACTTAATTACACGAAAATCAAGAAAAAGTACAAGTTGAGAAAATGGTGCTAAGTCGCCCATTTTAAATTACTCTATCGTGTAAAAAAAAAAAGTCTTTTTAAATATTTTAAATTATTAACTATTTTATTTTATGGATGATGTTTTCTTTTTTCACAAAGACAAACACGTCGCCAAAAAAATAATATCAACCGTACGACAAACATAATACAACCTTTAGTCTAGCATAAATTAAAGTCAACCATGGTTCCTACAATTCAGAAAAAACAAAATGTATCAATCACAAATCACATCAGTCGCGCGCAAGCCACTCCTGGGTCATGTAAAAAACATAAAGTCTAACAAAAAACATCCTCATACACATGACATTTGGAAAAATTTTGATAGAGTCGCGGAGTTGCATAGTCGCGTGACAATAAATATAGAAAACAAAAGTCGAGCACTTATAGAATGGAATTCGAGTTTCTTGTGGCCTATTTAGATCTAAATTTTTTTTGTTTATGTCGTTTTGCTTGACTGATGAGACGAAAAGTGTTATGCTTTTAGGGGGCCATTTAATCCCTAATTCGTATAAATGTGATCAAATATTGTCCTAAATCGTTCCTTTTGTCATTTTAGGTACTTTTGAGAAGAATTCTGGAAAACATGCACATTCGGCGTCAGGTACATAAAAGTGAAGGAAACGACAAAGTCTCAAAAGATGAAGATTTACAACCTGACGGCGTCAGAAGTCACAAGGTGACGCCGTCAGAAAGTCTTGACAAAAGAGTGGAAATCAATTTTCAAATGACGGGCCCGAGAAAATTTGGGATTTAACACTTGACGCCGTCAGGTGTTAGGAAATATAGGCTGTCAGGAGTAAAGTTAAAGAGTGACGGCCCAGAAGATTTTATAAGGTGACGGCGTCAGAAGTGGATCTAGGCCATCCGAGAAAACTATTGGCGGCGAGCTGACGGCGTCAGCCCTTATAACCTGACGCCGTCAGAGTGTAAAATCTATATATAGTTTTCTAATTTTCATTCATTAGTGTGGAACTTTGTGGAGAACTTTTAGGGCAAACCCTAAAGACGAATTTCCTGTACTTTTTAGGGTTTCCAACCCTTGGTGTACTTTCGAAAACTGACCAAACCAAACTTAAAGCCTGTTATAAGACAAAATTCTGGACGGGCAAAATGAAGACTACGACCATGGAGATAATACACAAGAGGCATATCAAAATTATAATCATACGTAGTTCCTCATGGTCAACAAATGAGATACCCAACCATTTTCCAAAACAAGTACTTTGTGCATCCAATCTTTTTAATTAAGTAAAAGTAATCCAGTTTACTTCTAGTTATTAACTTTGCATCATAATTTTATAATAACCAACAAATTCATATATTAATACATTAATCTACGCCAAAAAGAAAAACAAATGCAACAAACTAAAAAAAAACCCTATAAACCTTAAAATATGCAAGAAATACAAGTGCCGGTTATTCATTTTAACCTATACAACTTTAACATATGAGTGCAGATTCTTCTTAAAGTACGTTAGTGAAAACCAATCAAAATATTTAATTTACAAAAAAAAATGATTAAAAAGATATAACATACCAAAGCATAATTAAAACATATACCGTAGAATTTAACATACCATAGCGTATAACAGAATGTTTTAGACATTCGGTAAGACAACTCCACAGGAAATTTTTTGTGTGTTTTGATATGTTATGAATTGGTTGTGTTAATTTAACTTTGTTCTATGTTAATATTTTGTACAGTAAACTGGGTTAACCTTAGGTTAAAGTTTGGTAAAGGTTCATAGATTAGCGTATAATTAAACACGATTACCCAACTTAATTACACGAAAATCAAGAAAAATTACAAGTTGAGAAAATGGTGCTAAGTCGCCCATTTTAAATTACTCTATCGTGTAAAAAAAAAGTCTTTTTAAATATTTTAAATTATTAACTATTTTATTTTATGGATGATGTTTTCTTTTTTCACAAAGACAAACACGTCGCCAAAAAAATAATATCAACCGTACGACAAACATAATACAACCTTTAGGGTGTGTTTGTTTCAGTAAGATGTTTTGGGTCTGAATCTGACTATCACATCTTACTGTTAAGAGGTGGTTATAAAGTCTGAATCCGAATGAAATAATGTTGTTTGTTTTTGTATAATTGTCTGAATGATTTTAATTGACCGTTTTTTAAGTATATATTAAACGATAGCAATACGATGAATAAATAACTTGTGTAAACATGACACAAAACATTATTACTATAATTTAGCATAATAATAAGCCATTAAATAAATTATCAGGTCGGGTTTATATAATGATAACTTGTTATTTCCTTTTTTTGGTTACCTAATTTTCTTACTCGACATTACGAGCCAACTAATCCCATAGCGACTACTCTGGATAGCCTGAAGTTGTCGCATGTGAATCTCTGTGGCCACAAGACGATTAATTTTCTCCCCGTTGGATTTAAAACCTTCACCTCCACTTTGAGTGGCTCATAATGATAACTTGTTACTATCAAACACTTTTTTTGAAAAATTAAACAAGTTTGAAATGTAGAATTAAGTTAAACAAGTTTGAAATTTTCGTATGAAATTAAACTCACAATTTGGTCCATGAAAAATAGGATTGCGTATTTAATGTGATAGTGGCACTGACATGTTTATAAATAAATGTGTTATATTTGTATCTAGTATAGACTCATAGATAGGATTAAATAATATAAAATTAAAACCCAATAAAGTCCAACTAGTCATATGACTCATATCATATCACGTGTTGTCTTTCATATACTCTTTTTCCTCACCAATCACCATCTTCATCTTCATAAGAAACCTGCTACTTTTCTCGACAAAAACCACAAAAACAAATAATATCAAAAAAACCCACAAATGATGAAGGTGGAAGCGAGAGTAAGAGGCAGTCAGATAACCCATGCACCTCTTTCTCAGTAAGATCTAACTAGCTCTTACCGCGTCTGACCAAGAAGAGAAAAACAAACAAGTCCAACGTCTGACCGCGTCTGACTGGTAAGACGTCAGAGGCAGTCAGACTTTTTTTCGTAAAAACAAACACGCCCTTAGTCTAGCATAAATTAAAGTCAACCATGGTTCCTACAATTCAGAAAAAACAAAATGTATCAATCACAAATCACATCAGGCGCGCAAGCCACTCCTGGGTCATGTAAAAAACATAAAGTCTAACAAAAAAACATCCTCATACACATGACATTTGGAAAAATTTTGATAGAGTCGCGGAGTTGCATAGTCGCGTGACAATAAATATAGAAAACAAAAGTCGAGCACTTATAGAATGGAATTCGAGTTTCTTGTGGCCTATTTAGATCTAAATTTTTTTTGTTTATGTCGTTTTGTTTGACTGATGAGACGAAAAGTGTTACGCTTTTAGGGGGTCATTTAATCCCTAATTCGTATAAATGTGATCAAATATTGCCCTAAATCGTTCCTTTTGTCATTTTAGGTACTTTTGAGAAGAATTCTGGAAAACATGCATATTCGGACGTTTTTGAAGCATAAAAGTGAAGAAAACGACAAAGTCTCAAAAGATGAAGATTTACAACCTGACGGCGTCAGAAGTCACAAGGTGACGCCGTCAGAAAGTCTTTACAAAAGAGTGGAAATCAATTTTCAAAAGACGGGCCCGAGAAAATTTGGGATTTAACACCTGACGCCGTCAGGTGTTAGGAAATATAGGCCGTCAGGAGTAAAGTTAAAGAGTGACGGCCCAGAAGGTTTTATAAGGTGACGGCGTCAGAAGTGGATCTAGGCCATCCGAGAAAACTATTGGCGGCGAGCTGACGGCGTCAGCCCTTATAACCTGACGCCGTCAGAGTGTAAAATCTATATATAGTTTTCTAATTTTCATTCATTAGTGTGCAACTTTATGGAGAACTTTTAGGGCAAACCCTAAAGACGAATTTCCTGTACTTTTTAGGGTTTCCAACCCTTGGAACCCTCATGCTTAATTAAAGATAAGTCTTCACTTTAATTCAATCAATATGTCTATGTGTTGGTTGATTATCTCTTTTGCTTGTCTTTTAATTAACATGTGTAGCTAAATTCTCTAGTGTTTGCTTAGATCTAATGAAACCTAACTATTAATTATTGGTTGATTGGTGTGTGTTGTTGTTTGTTGGGATGATTGTTCCATCAATGTTAGGCTCAAGAAAACTGGCCAACCTCCTTTATGGTAACGTGCTTGAACGTCTTGGGAAACATGTAGCCAAGGCATACTAGGCTATTAAGGTAGTATTTAACGCATGAGCCACTGTTTACAACCCCTATGGTTGTGCCGTGCATGGCATAGGGCGAGATAAGAGCTCATAGAATTGGAGAGATATGTATGCCACTCCATGAGTTATTAGGAATACACCCTTCATCCACACAAGTAACACACATATCAATTAACCGGTAAAAGATAGTTAGGGAGTAATGAAATCTAAGTAAACACAATTTTCTCCATATTGTTTTCACAACCACAATAGTTTAGATATTTATTTTATTTTAATTTGCATAAGTAGTAAACTTGGGTTAGTTGACTAGCAACTAATTCCGCCCTTCCTCTAAAAACCGAGATTTTAATTGCTTTCAAAAAAATATAAAAATACAAAAAGAATCTTCCTTCCACCCTTAGACCTATTAGAGTAGCTTTTCTATCCTAACGAACACTATTCCCTGTGAGAGAACGATCAATCCCCCGTACTTACCACTATCCTATACTACATCGGTCAGGTACACTGCCTGGTGGGGTTGTAAGCCTCTTGAGATCCCTCGAGAGGTAAAACCTGTTGTAAGGTCACAAAACCACGCATCATTGACTAATTTTTAGAGGTTATATATCAAACCGAATCCATCATTACTACATTAAAAAAGTGAAGAAAATGAACATGCTAATGGCTATATAGGTCAAAGGGACACTTAGTGGGAGATGGAAGGTTCATGACGTTCTCCCAATTAAGGAACCATTGATTCTTACTAAAATTAAGATTGGGTCCGTCTCAAACTTCCATTAGTAGACATTGAGAAAATACGACTTTCACCCATCCACATGGTTTGCCGATTGGGGTGTATACTACTTATAGGGATGTTTTGCAAATTACTGAAAATTGATGAGGCATAATACATGCTTTTTTTCTCTTCGTATTTAGGCTACTTAATGAATACTATTTGAGTGTTTGGCGCATGTGATGTTGTCGGTCAAGTTATTGGTGTGGCATGTCAGCTTTTATCCTATGATAGTTCTATAATACAAAATCTCTAAAACACCCTTCTAGTAGAGTGCAAGTTAGAGGTACAATAGGTCCCGATTTTTTTCTTTATATAAACACATTTTATTAAATTTGAAATACGATTACAATGAAAGTTAAAAAAGTGTGACAAACACATAAAAAACTAAAACAAACTAAACTAGGAACGATATTTGAGTCGAATCTCCGCTTTCAATTGGATGATCAAAGCGGAATCTTCTTTCGTAATCCCCTTGGTGATAGCAGCAAAAAACCTCAATTCCTTAATTCTTTTTTGTGTCACGATGAGGTCATCTTTTCTTGCACAATCTTGTCGAATTTCCTTTTGGATCATTTCCTTGAAAGCTTCTCGAGAGACAATGATCCTTTCCGCTGTGGTTGAGTCCGATTTTTAGCTTTTGGTGTTTCTTGGCTTGCCGAGAGGTCGTGCTTGCGGATCGACTCTAAATAGCTCATTCTAGTCTTCAAGATCTGCACCGTTGTCAACGTTCCCATCGGCCGTGCCATCGTCTTCAAGATCCGGGGACAACATTTTTTTGTAGGACATCATTTGGAAGTATGTTTCAAGGCTTCCCATGCACTAAAGTGGACATACGCATGGCCATAGATTTCACAAATTTTTGAAAACAACGAGTTTTTCACTTGGAATCATTTTCATAACTAAGACATTCATGTTCAGAGATAACGCCCGCCCACTTGTGACAATCAAATGTTGAAGTCGTCCACTTTCCCATGATCATATCTTTGTTACGTTCGATGGATGCTTGGCGGTTGTATTCACTTACAATTTGTTGCCAAAATATACCTAAATTACGATCGACGCTAAGTGTTGGGTCCTCGGATATTTGTATAAAAATTTCCGCCGATAGTATTTCTTCATCTAGAGTCCAAGTCGTACAGACAATATTGGTTTTTTTGGGTTTAGGCTTGCTTCCTTTGGCTTTTACTTTCCTTTTCGAGATGGAGAAGGCTCCGGTTCATGTGATGGTGAGTTTGGTGGTGATTGTGGTGTTTGTTGTTGTTGTTGTTGTTGTTGTTGTTGTTGTTATTGTTGTTGTGATGGTTATGACGATTTTGGTAGTTGGCCATATATTGGGTATTGCTGTTGAAGTTGGAGTAAAGCTATTTGGTTAAAGTTTCTTACTTTATATGGTAAGGTGGTTGTTGGAAAGATGGCCGTGGGAAGTTAGTTGGGGGAAATATGGTTGTTGGGAAGCAAATTATGCAAAACCTTGAAATGGTGTGTGTTGTGATGACCTAAAGTTGGCAGATGATGGTGTAGCGAGTGATAGGGAGCTTGAATTGCCGGGAAAGAAGGTGTTGGGAATACATTGTTCACGAGCAATTCATTGGATTGATTATTCATTTTTGTTGAATGTTATTGAAAGTGCATGTGAAAATGTTTAAGATGGGTTGTAATTGTCTTTGTTTGTTTATATGATAAAAGTGGGTATTTATTGGGAAAAATGGGTGTTTAAAAATTGTGGCCGTTGCTTTCTAACCTTCAGAATCAAAAGGAAAACAATTAAGTTGACCTTTATTGCCACAACGGTGCGCATCTAACACTCAAATAATGCACCAAACGATGTAGTTATAGCGGCGTTACAAGCATTGAAATATACCTATAACGAGTTGCACCCAACACGTACTCTTATATGGCGCGTGGAATAATGTTAATGTATACAGACCCGATACCCTTTGTTGCGTTGAAACAAAACATTGTAGGATAATGTATGTGTCAGTTCTCATATAAAATGAAAGTCAATCAATCTCGAAAACAGAGAAGAAAGCAGATTCGAAAGCCCTAGCCAGTGATGAATCCCCCACATTTTACATAACTACATCTATTGTGTATCGATATCAAGATATACAAAATTTTAACAGTACAAATAGATCAAAGAAGTTGTTAGAGTACAAAGGATGGGAATCTTTATTCAAAGAAATTACTTCATCGCTTATGGATGAGGTGACCAATTCTGAAATGGGGCATGAGGTTGGGGTGACACAAGGGGAGCAAAGCGGTCATGTTATGGAGATTGATAGTGACAATGAGGTTGATGAGTCTATTGAGGTTGGTAAACCAAGTACCCCTATCGTCGAGAAAATTGATAAGCTTGAAAAGCTCATTATTGATGGGATAGGAACGCTTGTGGATGATAATGGGAAACCTGTTCCGGTGGTTGAGGGGATTAAGAAGGGTAATCCTTTCTCTAAGGTAGGTAATGTGGTTGTATCTGATAGTGATGATGAGGTTCTTGAGCCAGACGATCCTATGAGTAGTTACCTGTCATCAGCTGGAGGACAAAACGAGCTTGAAGGTTATTTTTCTGATGATTACGCTGCCCAGGTTCTTGATTTACCTGGGCAATTGGAGGAATTTAACAAGATGTTTGATTTTAAGGTCCAAGGCAAGTCGAGGAAGTAATATGCGATGTTGATTCGTGCATGTTTTTTCTTTCATGGTTGTTCTAGTTTTTCGTAGCTAGTTGTTCATTTATGGCATGTCATAAATGTTCTAGTGGTTGTTCAAGCGGTTGCTTGAGGTTAATGTGGTACTTCAGCCACATTCCATTGTACTTTAAAAGTTTATTTGGTTAATATATTTTACCAGGGTGGAGATCCCTTTACCCAAAAAAAAAAAGAAATTACTTCATTTTGTTACAACTTACAAGTATAAATTTGTTATTCCAAACGGACGTTTGATAAATCATTAATGCAAAGTTCTTTTCCAGGTAGACCTCGTCGCGTAGCTAATAAAGTAACACTTCTTCATTATTATTGAAACATAATACCGACGGGAAATTTTTTCCATCTCCCAACCTGAGGTAGTTTATAGCAGAGTGGAATTGATCTCCATTTTTTGAGACGTCTCATTTGTTACGATGGAATTGGGCCTTTGTAAAAACCCTATTATTTGATTGTCTTTCCATCTCGAGACTTTGTGGACTCCATTTAAAAAAAAATGGTGGAATGGAAATGATATCCCCAAAGTTTTCCCAGGCTAAAATAGCTCGTCTCGGCCAACTTAAAATGCATGACGAAAGGTTGTTTTGATGCAATGTTCATGCAACAACGTATATCGTTTGGATCACAGACACATGTAGGAACTTAAGCCTTATTCAGAAAGAATGGTCACTTATCTTTCCTCTGCTTGTAATCCCTCATAGTAGTTATAGTATATATTTTGCTAGTTTTTCAATAAAATTGCCATTTATAAAAAACATAAAAAAAATAAAAGTTCAACGACAAATTGTTACAACTCGTAACGAGACGTGATACATCCTTTGCGTTGATGGACTCCTCACATACCGTTCGTCCAAAAAGCCTTAAAAAGAAGAAGAAGAAGAAGAAGAAGAAGAAAAAAAAAAAAAAAAAAAAAAAAAAGTGTACTGTGTAGTAATTATTATAGATGAAGTTCAGTCAGGCTAAATTACAAAACTACAAATAAGAAAAACTTTTCAAAACAAAAGATGTAGCTTCTTCATTTAAAGTTTTCTTGTTGAGAGGAGTGAAGCCAAAACGAAACCATCTCCACCTAAAAATGTTCCAACTATACTATAACCCCACCACACTATTAATTTTTGTCATCATCACATCATCTACATTACAAGATCCAAATATACCAAGTCACAACTAGCTAGATTCTACTTTTATTAATTTCACAATACATTTAATGTCATTTCTTTTCCACTAAAATTATTTTTCATATGAATTTAAAATATTTTCATGGTTGTTTATAAATTAAAGTGAACTTTGTTCTAGCATAGTTAGTTATAAGTTCGTGTACTTTTAATCGTATTAGTGATGAGACGAAAAATGTTACGTTTTTAGAGGTCGGTTTGAGTCCTAATTCGTATGTTTTTAGTTTGGATTTCACCCAAAGTCGTTTCTTTTCTCATTTTAGGTACTTTTGAAGGGAAAATCACAAAAGAAGCATTTTCGGGCGTTTTCGGAGTGAAAAAGTGCGGAAAACAACAAAAACTCAAAAGACCTT
>LBNU01019058.1:0-19037 GCA_014162995.1 Artemisia annua
GTTTGAGAATTTTTAGATGTTTCAGGGACCATAGAATTGTTGGTTTCTTCTGAGTGAGGTGATTTTCTCTTCTTAGCGAGTGGTACAGCCTTCTTTTCATTACTATCACGCACAACTTTTGGTTTCTCGGTAGAAGTTATTGGTCTCTTAGCTATTGGTTTCTGAGCAAGCAACAAGTATAAAAAAGAATATTAAAATCAAAGTACAAGTTTATACCAAAACTAAATTTGACAAAATGAAAGAAAATTAATATTATGTAATGGGTCAAAATGGGTAGTTTTTATTTAGGTTAGATCAAGCCAAGCTGTCAAGTGTCAACACTACTGTCAGGTTTAAATATATATTTTTTTTAAATAATGTCTAAAATATGATTACGATTTACGGAAACTAATATTGTTGAAAAATAATCTGCTTTTTCAATAAAGCTATCTATGAGGATTTAGGCATTTAACAATCTGTCGTCAACTTTTAGGCAAGTTTTAAAATTTGACCGGCTTGACATAAATTATAGCCCAAATCGCCCATACTAAGAAAATATATCGTAATTGACAGCTCTAACTAAAAGGAAATAAAGTTATAAACAGATAAGAATGATAACATTAAGTTGATTACTGAGTCATACCCGATTTGCCATCATAGATCTCATTTCCCCTATCAAATCCATGCTGTCACTTTTCCCATTTGCCACATTGAGTACAAGATTATCTTCATCGGTTAAATTATCTTCTTCATCATCTTCAACAGTAGCCGAGTCATCATTATAGTTCATGGGGTCGCCTTTGGCATTGACCGATCCAGACTTGTTAGTTACTTGCTTAGATGGGTTTGCCCTGTTGAAAATCTTGTTCATCACTGAATTCATTATATCGAGCTCTTGCTCATTAATTCCATAACTTGCATCCTCAACTTCTGAAGATTGTTTTTTACCGGGTGGAGGAAATTCAATGGAGTGCTCTTCACAATCACAAAAATGGGTTGGGTTGGATGGAACTTGAAGACGTTGGAAGCTGTATTTATGTTTGCCAATACCAACTTGGGCCAATGATTTCACCTATTCAAAAACCAACAAAATCAATGAGCTCGAACTGAGACGGTATCTTACAGAAGTGTCAATTTGACCCATCTAATTATGCATGAGTTGGTTCAGGTTAAATAGAATTGTAACCCGTCAGATTCAATAAGTAACACAAAAGGTTAAACAACTTGAGAGTTGCCCATAAGGTATTTTTAATGCAAATACCTCTGAAATCATTTTATGGGGAAAAAAATAAACATAATATTTATAGATAAAAGCTGGATTACTATTTTCTGCAAAAAACCGCTTTGGGTCAACCGTCAATCGTCAACCTGATCTAACTCAGACTATATCAGAATGTACCCATTTTGGGCCAAACGCATTTGACATGTTACCCAACCCGCCCATTCCAACACATCTGCATAACGAAATAAAGGAAACACTGGGTAAAGATAAAAAATAGAGTAGTGGTTTTGGTCAAAAGGAATAGTACCTTTCCTAGCTTGGGGAAGAATAGATTGATCTGTGTCTTCTCAGCTGGCGACGGTTTCTTTGGCTTTTCTAAAGGATTTTGACTTTTCGATGCAGCAGCATTAACACTTTCAGATGCTTTGCTTGCAAGTTCAGATTCTTCTTGCCACTCACGCTTTAATTTAAGAAGATAATGTTCCTTGGCCTTCTCAAGCTTTAGCCTCCCTCCTTTCCACATACATCCATTATACTGAAGTTTTGAAGAATAACATTGGAACAGTAAGAACTTCATCTAAGCAAATATATAATAATAGGAAAAGAAAAACATGTCGTCGGAATTATAAAGGAAGTTAGGAACTAAGAAGCTTTAAGACAGAAAACAAATCCAAGACCTCATGTGTCATAAATGTAACTCAACCAGCTTGCTAGCAGCTAAATTTGCGGTGTAAAGGGGTTCATGATGGTATATCAGTATAAAAACAGGACAAAAATGTGGGCTCTAAAACTACCAAGAAACCAGGGTCCATAAAGGTGATATATTAACCGTTAACCGTTGATACAATTTAGTTTTTTATATCAATGGAAATATCTTAGCTGCACTGTCTATTGACCACTGCCTTAATTTACAAATTATCAATTACAGCGTTTGTGCTCAACAATGTCAAGCCGTATGCATATATTTTAGGGGGGAAGCATGTACTGGTTACTGCACTTCCGCAAAACTTACAACAATCCTAATTGTTCAGTCCTTAATCATGCATTCACCAAGACATAAGGCCACTATCAATAAAATTAGTCAAACAAGAATGCTGACCTAGCATTTTATGTGGCAGCTAAGATGGTACATAGAGTTCCAATTGTAACAATGCCACCACCACTTCTCAAAGAAAAACGGAATCCAAAATGAAACTAAAAATCGTCAACAGTTGTACTCTTTCCTGTTTACCTCAAGTTTATCTACCAAAAACGACACAGCTATTCATAGGGCATTGGATCCTCAAAAGAAAATGCATATAAACTTAACTGGTATATAAACACGAACATGCCTAAATCACATATTTCAAATTACAGGGGTTTTTAGATAAACTTATTTAAGCAGCTTATCATCTTAATGCAATACCAAAACGTAGTAAGCTGGTTTGAGTGTTTTCCTGTTTAGACAAAGCCAAACAGATTAAATTTTTTACTTCATTAGCTTAGTTAAGCTGTTTCTAACAAGCTCACTCACACTACCTTTTTAGCTTGCTTTTCATGAGTTCATGTCTAGCTACCACATTACTGCATATTACGGTGTCTTCTAGAATCTTATAAAAAAAGCTTATAGCTTTAGCATAAAGCCATCTTTAAAAGGCTTTTTGAAAAACTGATAAGCACTTTTTGAGAAGTGTAAGGACAAGCTTAATTTATTTAAATAACACAATAAGCTGCAAAGTCCTTAAAATAAGCTCTCGCCTAACACCCACTTAGTATTAGTCATTTTTAACATCAATTCTTTTATTGTGTAACCTAATAAGCTATTTCTTTTCCATAAGTACATCTCTATAAAAATGTGTTTGTCTTAAAAAGTTTAATTGATGAGCTTATTGAAAATTGATAAGTTCATTCTTTATGGTTTATGAGCTTATCAACTTGAGCTAATGAACTTTTATCCAAGTACATAAGCTCATGCTTATAACCCATAAAAAACTAGCTTATGGACATATGAAATTTTCAATAAGCTCATAATCTCGTCAATTAAACTTTTTAAGACAAACACCCCTTATATAAACTTACCCAAAAACTAAGAGCCATTTGTTTAAGTTTATTTTTTGGGCTTATGAGCTTATTTAACTTTGGCTTATGTTTCATAAGCTTATTTTGAAGCTTATCGGCTTCTACAAGCTTGTTATTCCTTCCGCCCTATAACGAGTGTCCATATTTCTATTTTGAGATGCCCAAAATAAATGTCCACTTTTCATTTCATCCAATGAGTAGAGGTGGGAAAAAGAAAAAGAAATTTGATTGGTGTTGAGTGTAGTTAGTGAGATTTCATAAAACTTAGTGCATATCGGAAGCGGACACTTATTACGGGACGGAGGGAGTATATCATAATAAGCTTATGGGTGTGTTTGTTTAAGCTTATATGTGAGCTTATGAGCTTATTCGTTTTTCGGCTTATATTTCACAAGCCCCAGTTTTCCGGTTTATTCCGAGACTTGCGGGCTTATATAAATATAAGTTTATTATGAAATGATAAACTTATATCAGCCCATAAGTCTCGAAATAAGCCGGAAAACGGGGCTTATGAAATATAAGCTGAAACACAAATAAGCTCATAAGCCCACATATAAGCTTATATAAAGTTGGGAAAATTTGTGGTTATGAAACATAAGCCGAAATCAAATAAGCTCGTAACCCGAATACTAATAGGGCGTTTGGATTAGCTTATTTAGCTGGCTTATCGGCTTATTTTGATTTTGGGAAAGCTGATAAGCTCACTTTTTAGAGCTTATTAAGTTTAGATTATTGGCTTAAGCCAATAATGTGAAGTTGATAAGGTCATAAGCTTCAATAAGTGAGCTTATCGGCTTTTCCAAAGCTAAATAAGCCCATAAGCCAGCTAAATAAGCTGATCCAAACACCCATTAATAACTAAAAGAATGCACAAAGTTATAAAAAGATAGTTAAATGAATAGTAGTAATAATAATAATAAATAATACCGTGCTAAAGAGCTTAGGAAGAGATTTATCATTGGATGGTACAAAATCAAGATAGGCAAAGCTACGGTCTTTAGTTCTAACTATATCTACTGATACAACTTGGCCCAAGGACGAGAATGTTTTCCTGAGGTCGTCTTCTGTTACTGCGCCGCCTAAGCCTCCGACAAAGATTCTTGTTTTGTCTGTTGTGGTGGGTGTTGTGACGTCACTATCAACAACCTCCATTTTTTTTACTGGAAAACAGAGATGGAAGTACGGTTGATGACAGAAGAGGGATGCGATGATGTGAGTTTAGGTTGGACACTGCTTAAAATGGGCCGGGTTGATATATGGGCTGAATCAACACATCTTAGCAAACCCATTATATATCTTTATCGGTTAGGTTATCGGGTTTGATTTAATTAGTTTTATTAAAAGAAAATTTCGATAAAACTGAACAAAACTGAATTCAAATTAACTTAACCGAACCAAAAGCCGAATTTAAATTCGATTTGGCTTTCAGGTTGACCCGAATTATATAATTTATACTATTTTTTAAAAAGTTAATTATATAAATTTTTAGATTAAAAAAATACTTCAAGCATAAAAAGTATTTAACGAGTTTTGAGCCCAGCAAAAGAAGGGAGCCCAACAAAAAAAACTATAAAAAATTTTGTGTGTCTACCTTGAAGAGGCCATGCATGGACTAAGAGGAGCTCAAAGATAAAGCCCAAAAGAAATAATTTTTAATTAGCCACCAAGCTAATTAGTATATATAGAGAATTTATGCTAATAAAAAAATTTAAGGACTTTTTATGTATATAACATGTAAAAAATATATATATTTATATAAACTCGGTTTTCAGTTACAAATTCGGTCCGGTTCTTTACAGTTCGGTTTCATTTTCGGTTCCTATGAATATTACCCTAATGCGAAGACCCCTATTATATCATGAGGGTGACTCAACCTATGCCTAAATCAACGTAATAATAGTTTATTAAGAATTGAATTTTGTTGTCACCAGCATTATGCTTACACAAAAGCATATTCAATTAGGCATGTCAATTAATTCACATTCTTAATGTCAACAATCATCCCTTTGTACATAACTCAAATCACGAATCATTTAATTGAGTTTATTTAAATAAGTAGCGAGTACATATTTAAATAAGTAGCGAGTACATAGGTTAAACATGTGAGACCGTTTCATGTTTAATCCATTAATAGATACAGCATTATTCACACCTTAAAAAGGTTGGTGTATCGATCTATTTAACAAACCTCCAACCTAAATATAACATATTTAATTAGCATGTTATGTGGCTTGACTTGCAACCTGTTTAGACCTAATTTAACCCTTTTTCGAGTATAACACAAATTGGCTTGCATCAGACAATCACTTTCTCTATGGAGTTTTATTTGTGAACCGCACTACAAATTGAGCCACAAGAGGTCTTGCTAGATTAATTCTCGAGTGTTTTGTTTTAAACTTTTTTTTAAGAACGGCTTGTTAGTTGTTAGTGGTTCAAATACCAGTGACATTCAATTGGGCAGTATGCTAACCCTAAACTCCGCATGTATTTCCTCCTATTCTGCCTGAAGGGGTAAAAGTCTCGGGTGGGACTCAAACTTGAGACCTCCCCTAGCCAAACCTCCACTCCCCAACTCCCTAAGGAATCTTGGTGGCCAACTAAGCTAGCTCAGTTGGTTGTTCTGTTTTAAACTGATAGTGTTTTGTTGACTACTTAGACCAATTTTTCTTAAGGATATTAGCAAAGAACATTGTTACATACTCCTATGTTCTTTTCCTACTTATCTTACTACCCACACATAAAGATGACATGTGAAATTCAGTTTTTATCTTTTATTATCTTATTCAATCATTTTTACACATACACCAATAATACGTGTACGAGGATATCTATAAACAAAATGTAAGAAGATACGGAGTATTATTTTTCGTTAGAAAAAAAAATAATAAAAAAAATAAAAAAAGTATACAAATGCGACTTTAGATATTTAAAGATAATTTAATTAACACTTTGACAATAAACATATGAAATGTTGGACTATGCCGAGTGTCATTTTGAAACTTCCCCGTTAAGTTTTAGTCTTACTTGTTAAGATTCTTAGGTAGACATATCAATGGCGGAGAGGTGTGGTTCATCTATTAATGTATTGAACAACTATGAGGTGTTTGGACCTATATGTTTACTTGGAGATAAAGTAAGGAGTTTTGATAAACAGTTATAACTTTGCTCGATTTAAATAAACTAAAATCATTACTCATATAACCTACAAATGTTATAGAGAAAATCATTGAAGTTACGTTGGAGTAATTATCAAGTGCAAAACATTACGTTGTATTTATCTAACCACTCAAGGGGTGTTTGTTTATGGCTTTAGGCGTATTTTTGCCCATATGAACATATCTAGCTTGAAGTTTTTTTTTAAATGTTTTGAAGCAACTAGTGTCTTTAACATTTTGTATTGGTGACAAATAACTAGCGTATGTAATTTTTTGGCCTAAACTCATAATAAAGCATCATACTTGTCACAAAAAGCTGTTCTGGGTAGCGTACTTTTTTTTTCCTTGTTGGTGGGTCAAACTCAACTTTTTTGTTCACAAGTGAGTATTTTTCCACCCCCTCATCCGGTTACCGGTCATTTCAAGCTTTTTGTTAACCACCTACCACTCATAATGAACCAGCTTTTTGTTAACCACTTACCACTCATAATGAACCAACTTCACCTCCACCATTTCCCATTTCACCAACTGCCATACCACGACCCGCCAACCCACCCAGCATACCAACATCACCTCCACCATCTGGCACCTCACCACCCGCCAGTCCACTTCCTTTCCCCATCCCCCCAACTCCATCATCTCCTATTCCTGGTATCACTCCATCCATCGCACCAACACCAGCTCCATTACCCGGTAATCCCATCACTCGAAACATTGCACCCCCTAACGTTGCTCCATTACTTCCTCCAACACCCGCCAACCCACCCACTGTACCTTCATCACCCCCACCAATCCACTCCCAGCAATTAGTCCAGCAAAGCTCATGGACCTAGCACCCGTCAATCCACCCCCAGCAATTAGTTAATCTTTTTTAATCTTGAAAGTATAATCACAAAAAAAATATAAATAAAAGGTGTTAATCTTTAACTATCAACACCAGATCAAAAGATTTTCATTGGTGGAAACAAACGAATGAAATAAATATAGGAAAAGGTAAATGATTTAAATGACTTGAAGTTTGGGTAGTGAGGATTAAGTGATAATAAGTTGGATTTATGTTTTTGTACTGGAAAAGGTAAAAGAAAAAATAAAAACAAAAAAAATCGGATGACAAAACCGGATGACATGGCGTTAAACCTAGAGTTGGCTGTAAAATACTCACTTGTGAACAAAAAAGTCGAGTTTGACCCACCAACAAGGAAAAAAAAAGTACGCTACCCAGAACAGCTTTTTGTGACAAGTATGATGCTTTATTATGGATTTAGGCCTAATTTTTTCGACGGGTCAAACTAGAAACGTTAGTTTTTGTCGTGTTTATAAGCAACTAACATCTACTCTTAACAATTATAGTTACACAACCATGTTATCGAACGACTTTTTATAAAAACAAACATCTACTCTTGCTTCTTGTTAACATTGCTAAACATAGGGTATGTTTGGCGAAGTTAGCTGGAACCAAAGTGTATATCTTCACAATGGTGTTTGATGAATTAGTTTGAGCGAAAACTTATTTTTGTAAAATTACATAAAATATACATCAAATTCACATATATTTCAAGTTTTGACGTGTTGATCCACTATATTTTCAAAGACATTTAAAATAATTTGACGAACTATAAGTCATTTCTAAAATTTCACTTTAATTAGTTCCTTTTATTTTATTTTTTTTATTTAAAAGGAGAAGAAAACTTAAAATAAAGACTAGTGATATTTACACATATATATTTACTTCATACACATAAAATTTGCTTGTATGAGCCTAATGACTCCACACTCCTCTCACTATATTTTATGTGTATGAAGTAAATATATATGTGTAGATATCATTAGCCAAAATAAAAAGAAAAAAGAAATAACTATAACAACACATCTAAAATGCATAGACTTTAGTTAAATGCATTCAATTCATTTAAATTCATGCCTAGCATTCTAAAAGTGATTTTGAATTGAAAAAGATGCAAAATAACACTAGAACCATATTTGGTATGTAAAAGACGAAAAATGCATATGATTCACTTAATTTAATACATGTATATGTTTCTAATTTTAAGCTAAACAATGATGTAAAAAATATTTAAATGAATAAAGATGTATATCTATCCCAATTTTTTCTTGATGTTTAATTATTTTAAAATATTTATAAGTTTGAGAATCAAATTGAAAAATAAGATTTACCAAATCACATGAGCTAAGTAAAACCTCTTACCAAACAGTAGAACCACCACCAGCATAAACCACCGTAACAAACCTTCACCAATCACCACCACCACCGTCTTCTTCACGATCCAAACCTATACTTGAATTTACACAAACTAAAAATTAAAAATAATGAATTGGTTCACCGGTAGTGGTAGCGACGACAACCCAAACTCACTTCCAAAAGCCTCATCAGCTCCAGCTTCATCATTGCTAGCAGATTGGAACTCATACGCTTCTACTGCGAATGATTCAGGGGGGTCTGGGAGTTTTGGGTCCTTTGATATTGAATCTGCTGTTAGGTCTGCTAACGACACCGTTTCGGGTACCTTCAATGTGTAAGCCCCACTTCATTCTTTTATTTATTTAATTGCATTAGTTCACTTGCTTATTTACGCGGGTTTTCCGGAATTATATAGTTCATGATGTTTATATTGAAGCTAGGATTAACCCATTTGATCTAGGATTCCTAGGGTATTGTTGTTGTAAGCGGAGCTAGAAAAATTTCCGTGGGAGGGCCGAAATAAAAATTTTTCGGGGAAATACATTAGATGGGAGGGCCGAAATAAAAAAATTTCCGGAAATACACATGAAATCGCAAATAAATACACTAACGGGCTTGGACCTAGGGGGGCCCAGGACCCTTCCCGGTCCTCATGTAGCTCCGCCCTTGTTGTTGTTGTTGTTGTTGATCTAGGCGTTCACGCGTATGATCTGGAAAATCGAGCTTAAGCTTTGTTAGTTACTTAAGTTACTAAAGAACAATTCATCAAGCGTTTTGTTTGTTAGGGGGTGTTTGTTTCGGTTATATAGCTGGCTTATGGCTATTTGGTTTTGAGCTTATGTTTCATAAGCGCACTTTTTGTGGCTTACTTTTAAACTTTTTCGGTTTATATAGGCTTATTATGACATAATAAACTTATATAAGCTAGCAAGTTTCAAAATAAGCCTCAAAAAGTAAGCTTATGAAACATAAGCCCAAAACCAAATAAGCCATAAGCCGGCTATATCAGCTGAAACAAGCACCCCCTTAGTTAGATACGTAGTGGTGTAGTCATTGATTTAAAGGCACATTGTTATTTGTTTCTTAGGGAGTGTTTGGGATTGGTTTTATGCGGTTATTGTGTTTTGATACAAACATAGGTAGTTTTGAATTGCTTATCTACACTGTTTATGCTGATTATTGGGGAGTGAGATAAGTTGTTTTGAATGAGCAGCATATATAATAAGCAATCCCAAGCGATCCCTTACTTGCTACGCTTTAGTGAATTCAAATGATTTGTTAGATTATGAAGGATTACACTGAAGAGGCTTTGGTAGAGGAAGTAGTCAGGTTGTATCGAAGTTTTAGCCTTTTTTGCAAGCTGTTTATTTGCTTGCTTTGGAGTCAAACCTATGAACAACTAGTTCTTGTTGCGCCTTAAGCGGCAACATTTTGAGAAAATCATAGTGTGCCTTTTGTATACTTAGCATTTCCGTTGGTATTTTTGGTGTTATGATATTTTTTACATGAAAACCGATTAGTTGTGCTATTTGAGTGAAAATTTTGTAGGTTGAGCTATATTGGTGGTAGTGTTAATTACAAAATAATGGATGATATGGATTTATACCTGAGTTTGGTGAGTGGTGATTATGAAAGAGTAAACAAACAATGCGACATGCATGTCCCCCAGATAATATGGCACATATTCCTGAATCATTATACTTAGAAACACGATATGAAGCTAATTCATAATCTGCTAATAAGCATGTTCTTTTAACAGTTTAAAGGGTGTTACTTTACCTCTTTTCCAACCATATGCGCAGTTACATTGATAGACATTGCAGCCCCAGAACACTAGTCTAGAGCTCATATTAGCATGCAATTCTAGGCTTAAAACTATATAGAATGTCTTTTTGTTGCCATTACAAAATGCTAGTCTCCGTTGCTGTATAAGTAGGAAACTTTCTAATATTGTAGGGTCAAGGTATATCTGATATTCTTATTTCAATTGCCAATTAAGGCATCCCATATTTTGAAGCCACAAAAGCATCTAACACTAGTTCCTGAGTTCCCGTCTTATGCATGCTCAATGAAACACCACTTTTTATCAACAGTATGATCTGATTTGCAAAAGAATTGTTAGTTCAAGTTGTTTAAGGAATTTGCTGGACATACAGCGGTTATACTTTAATTGGATTGTAGGCGTTAATTGAAAGAAGTTTTTCCATTATTAGTCTGACAACTAGGATAGGCCAAGGAGGCATAAAGAAAAACTTTATGCGCCATCTGTTTTAGTTGTTTGGTTTGTGAAAGTGACATAGTTCCCTCATTCTAGTTTTAAACCTGATCTGTATAATGTATATACTATCATGACATTCATTTGATATTTATGTGACATGTATTGACATGCACTATCGTTGTATATATTGGTAGACGATAGCTGAAAGTTTTTTCTGTACATACTCTTGACATACAAGTACCATTTTTGGTTAGATCACCTTTTTTGGCTCCACCTTTGTTTCTGTTAGCTCACATTTACTTAGCCTAGATTTGTTCATCTTAGGCTTGTGTAGAATCCTATGATTTTGTGTGTATTACCTGTGGTGATGGCAGATCTTTATTATTTTCCGTTCAGTAATCTCATAGTTGTTATCTCCAACATTTCAATTAGCTAATTTAACAGCAACTTAGACTTACAACTTGATATCTTGTCCTTTTGCAATGATATATGTGGTTTTGTGACTATTTGTGCTAATCACTCTTTGGACTTGCTATAAAGATTGAGAAACAGTTATTATATAATATATGTTTTTTTTTCTTCAGGGTATCTAGGCAAGTGAGTAACATACCAGGAAATTTACAGTCAGCCACTAGTAATATCCCTTCAGGAAAAGCTCTCATGTATTTCGGCCTTTTTCTTGCATCTGGGGTGTTCTTCATCTTTATAGCATTTAGTATTTTCCTTCCTGTAATAGTGCTTGTACCTCAGAAATTTGCTTTGTGCTTCACTGTTGGATGTGGTTTTATAATCGGATCATTCTTCATGCTCAAAGGCCCAAAAAATCAGTTTCTGCATATGACATCAACAGAGGTAAGCACGTGAAAGTTATGAACTAAAACATTCTATATATGGTGCTATTATCTTTCCTTATCTTCTGTGTTATAACGTCTTCTTAATTTGTTTCAGAGACTTCCTTTTACATTGGGGTTCTTAGGCAGCATGGTTGGTACCATTTATGTTTCCATGGTGCTTCATAGCTATATCCTTTCTGTGCTCTTTGCTGTGATACAGGTATGAAAGATCCTGCTTTCTTTAGATGGTCATATAATGATATCACTCGCATTTTTCTATATTGTTGAAATCAAATTAGTTATGCCATAAGGAGTTTACTATAAACAGCTTTAGAAACAATTTCTTATTGATGATCTGTGCTATAAAACCGATATCAATTACAAATTGTTTTTCACCGTGTTTATAGTAGAATCTTTACAAATTGTTTTTCACCGTGTTTATATCAAACGTAAACANTTTTTTTTTTCCACCTTCTCATTTGCTTGAAAATGTATCAATTTTGGAATTTTGGTCTTGCGGGTTAGTCCACTGACACAGAAGTTAGCCATGACTGTTTTTTATGAGACCTGACATTTGAATTATTTCATGACAGGTTCTTGCCCTTGCTTACTATTGCATATCATACTTCCCCGGTGGAGCGACAGGGATGAAATTCCTAACTTCCTCTTTGACTTCTTCGGTCATGAAATGCTTCGGGCGGTGACCTCCACACCAGCAACCCTTGTAATTCTTGAGCCGTTTTACTTTGATATAAACCTCTCGTGATAGCCAAATTTGTTTTTTTGAGATGAGTTCAAATTGTCTTTCTCTAATATTTTAGCTTCTGGAAATACTCAGTTTGATTGATCAATATGTAAGATATGAAAGAACTATATCCATATTTTTTCTTTTAGTTGTCATTAAACTTTTATTTTTGTGGCTTTAATGTTTATGATGTATGGCTTGATAAAAAAAAAAGGAACCAAGTGAGCATTGGTCCTGTATGAATGTGAGTGAATGTGTTAGGATCACAAAGATAAATATGATGGAAATATGGAAATTTAGTGAGAAATACTAACATATAGTGCTGTATTGGCAATTTCTTTATATATAATAATGATGAAATGACGCTCATGTAAGAGTAATAAGGGATGATGTGACGCTCATGTAGAAGTCTTTTTCATTTTTAGTGAAGATCATTGGCAATTTTTGAAGTATATAATGAGGGATGATGTGACGCTCATGTAAGAGTAATGCGTAACAAATTGATGGAATTTTAGGAGATTTACAACCATGATGAATAATAGTCATTTTCAAGATATCATTTTACATAAGTCGAGCTTTTTATGTTATCACATAGGGCTGAGCACGGGTCAAACCCGAACCGAAAACTGATTTTGAGGAAAACGTCAACCAAGAACCGGACAGTGGTTAACATAGCGAACCAAAACCGAACTGAGGTTAAGCTAGCGAAACCGAAACCGAACCCAACCAATAGTTTAGGTGTATTTTTCTTGGTTGTGACCCGAACCGAGTTAAACCGAAACAAAACCATAATTATATAAAACCGAAAACCAAACCAAATAAGTTTGATTTGTTTCGGCTCATTTTTTCGATTCGGTACGGTTTTCGGTTGATTTTGCTCGGCCCTAAATATCACAAATGAAAGTATGAAACTTTTAAAACTAACAATTTACCCAAACATAAAATAAGGATTAAAGTTGTAAAGGTTATAAAAAGGTAGGGGCTAAAATCGTCCATATTAAATCAGCACTAGTCCGGCAGCGTGGATAGTAAGCACCGTGCCGGAGTTTCATTATAAATTGAAATCAAATTAAAAAAAATTTCAAATCGAGAAATAAACAAACGAAAACATGCCTCCCGTACCATGCCGTAATTTCCAGCGTGGATAGTAAGCCTTTTATTATTCCTTTACACTTTTATTCATTCATACACCACTTAGGGTTTTAACCAATTATTTATTGGGTTTAGGTCATTAAATAATAAATAGCAATGAACTTTCTTCAAAGCACTGTATTTTGGTACGCGAACTAAAAAGTGTTTCATTAGATGTTACAAACTTTCATAAAGTGTTTCGATATGCACATTTGGATGACATGTCATGCCCCAAACAGTGACACGTGTCACTGTTTACTATATGACACGTTAGAGAGATGTGCGTATCGGAACACTTTTTGAAAGTTTTGTAACATCTAATGAAACACTTTTTAGCTCACGTATATCAAAATACACTACTTTGAAGAAAGTTAGTTGCTATTTAATGGCATGTGTTAAATGGTGGATTGTACATTTTTTTTTAATGAAGTTGTGAAAGTAGGATGAATCAGTGATATGAATGCGACTATATATAGTTTATGTTGTGAAGGCGAAATTTAGTAGCTGTTAGTCTCGAACATTGGCGAAACTTGAACGTTTTATTTGGGAGGGCCGAAATAAATAAAAAGTTCGGAACACGTTTCTTAGATTTAAATGATCAGCGCACCCATCTGTAAGAAAGAAATACGTCAAATACAGTAGAAAAGTTAAGTTACAACTCAACTCGATGACCATCAAGGCTTTTCGTACTTGTTGAGTGCAACACCCTCCCTAGCCCCTATGAAGTTCTGCCAATGGTCTCAAAGGCGGGGCGGGTTATACTGCGTTTTGTTTTGGCAGTAAGCCTTTAATTATTTGCTGTATTCTGATATAAGGAGATGGACATCCGGTTTATGACTTTTCTTTCTACCTGCTTTCCTTGTTGTTTGTAGCTAATGGATTAGTGGATGATTAGTTTAGTTCCGGTGTTGTTCTATTACTTATCTGCATAAAATTGATCAATATAAAATGAAATACGAGAATCAATTGAAGGGGAGGTATAGTGCTAATAGGCCATATAGCCAAAGTCCACATTTAGACCATATAGCAAAAGTGCACATGCTGGTATATTAATCGGAAATAGGCTAGTACTCTAGTAGAGTGAATTTCATGTGACCAGAACTTTAGTCTTCACGTGTAGACAGTCTAGCATCTCTTCAGTATGTTTGGCATTCTCTAATGTGTCTTTGTAATAGCTTAAAGCAAGACTATGCCTTATCTTCTGTAGAACTCTGGATTTATATTTTGGTTTTTGAATTTTTCTCTTATTGAAATACTTGTTTTTTTTTCTTCATGCAGTTGTCAGTATGGTGAACGTTGCAAGTATCTTCATTCAAATCCACAACCAAAACCAAATCCTTTTGGGTTTGGTTCACAAAGTGCTACCCAAAATTCGCGTACTACTCAACCGCAACAACCAAATCCTTTTGGGTTTGGTGTTCAGAACAATAATCAAAGCGGGTCTAAACCTAATCAATTTAAGGTTCATTGTGCATTTAACTTGTATAGTTCTTTTTGTTTATTTTTATTTATTTTTTTTATTACTATTATTATTTTTAAATTCCGGTTGGTGACTTTTTAGTATGTATTGTTGATCAGCCTGGTGATAATAAGTGGAGCCGATTTGCCCAAACAAATGGTGGTAGTTCTTCTGCCTCACAAAAACAGGATAATCAGCAGTCAGCAGCTAACCACACGTAAGAAGAATCTTGTTAAATACTTCTGTAATTTGTCTGTTTTGGAAACTGACTTGTGTGCAATTTTGATGTTATGAAGGTGCACAGATCCTCAGTCTTGCAAGCGCCAAATTAGTGAAGATTTTGAGCACGAGAAACCACTGTGGAGACTTACATGTTACGGACATTCCAAATAGTAAGTTGTTCCTCTTCCTTTATCTATTCACTTTATGAGTAAAGCGTAATCTTGTGTTTTTGTGCCATATATCTTTTAGTATATAATTTGTGTGTCCTTCATGATCTGATGTGTGAGATTCGTCCCATATTGGTGTGTGGCTCGAATTAGCAAAGACCATCTTTGCAATATGGTACTAGCAACTGTCCACCCTGGGGGTATTTAAAGTTGAGATTTTGAACTATCTGATTACTGCAATCTGAAACCACAATAAGCAATTTTTTTATGTTTGTATTAAAAGATTGTCTCAAATGTCTTTTTATTGTAAGTTTGTAACAACAAAACAAAGTTGCACATTCAAAAGCGTCTATCCCTTAAAAAAATGTCTTTTTATTGACACATCCAAACATTGTTTTCTACAAGTTTCTTTTTAAAGTTGATTATCTAATTCTAATTATTCAATATCCCACTTTCCAAACACCCCTAAGTGGAAGAGTTTGTGATACCTATCTAACATTGGTTTTCGTTATGAATTATGAGTTCCCTTTTAGTATGACCATAATAAATAATGGTTTTAGTTGCTGTGGAGGTTCTTAGGCTAGTTGGCTATTTTGGTCTTAGAGAGTGACAGCATATGTAACAACTTTCTTGTTAATCCTTTTCAAATTGGAATCTAAAGATGACATATATAGTGAAATTTGAAACAGTATACGGTGATACAAAATTTGAAATATACAAGTGTTAGTTTAAGCTATTTTAGAAACATCGCTACTTCATGTAATATAAATGTTAAAGGAAATGTATGCTTTTTATTCGATTCTTATATGGTTTTAAGATGTTAGCATTGCTTTCAATCAAAATATTTCTCAAGATGAAAGCCCTGGTAACCTTGAAACTTTTTTTTTAGTCTCCCTTGTGACATTATTGGAGATCTTAGCTTTGAAGAATTGCGAGCTTCTGCGTATGATGACGCTAAACGTGGGACGGGCATTCAGTCAATTGTAAGTTTATTAAGAACCACTGTTATTGTTTCTATTTATGTATTCTTTTTCTTTTAAGATTATCATGACACAGTTTTCTTCAACGTCATTTGTAAGTCCGGCCGTTTCGGTGGCAGGCTGGTAACACGTTCATGGTTAAAAATGCTTTATTTAGCAAGGTCGAAAAGGCCCTGGCCAGACCAAATTATATACTTTTTTGTCCATATGCGTTAAGGGTAATAGAAAAAAATATCACTATCCAAAGTCCCAAATCAACCCATTTACAAGTAAATGGATTGAAATTAGACTTTGAGCCACTTTCAACTCCTTTGACCCATATCCCTTTTTTTAGATCTTTTTATTCGCCGTCTGAGATAAACACAACCCAAATCGAACCATTGGTTAGTAAATGGGCTGAAACAGTCTATGTCTAATTTTATGTAAAGATGTCTAGCAATTGCAAATATGTTCTTATTCACGTCTGGCAATTAATGGAGCTCACATTTATACAGGTCGAGAAAGAGAGGACTTTACTTAGTTCCAAGTTAATTGAATTTGAAAATTTACTTCGGAATCCTTATACACCTCCACAAAGTTCAACTTTTGCTACCCAAAATACCTTTCCTGGACCTAGTGCAAATGTATTCCCTCAAGCGGTTCAGAATAATGCCCCTCCTTCGGTTTCAAGTTTCAGTCAATTGGGCACAAACTTCAATTCAGGTTTCCAAATGAGGTAAGATTTTTTTCCCAGGGTATCAGTCTTTTTCTTTTGCCCCGGATCCTTATTTATAGACATTTTGTTTTTTATTTGAAATTTCCAGACCGGCTACTCCAAACAATGCATTTAGTCAGTTTAGTCAGTTCCAAGCTCCTACTCAGATATCAAATCCGGCTGCTCCAAATAATGCTTTTGCTCAAGTAAATCAGTTCCAAGCTCCTAATCAGCTATCTAATGCGTCTGCTCCAAATAATGCTTTTGCTCAAGTAAATCAGTTCCAAGCTTCAACTCAGATATCAAACCCGGCTGCTCCAAATAATCCTTTTGGTCAACTAAATCAGTTCCAAGCTCCTAGTCAGATATCAAATGCACCCCAGAAGAACGCCTTTGCTTTTGGAAATCCAGGTGTGATTTTGCTGTTTTTAGTTGATTTTTTTATAAACTTCAATTTTTATGTTTACACTTCTTACTTATTGAATGGTCAATTGCAGGTCTAATGGGCACTCAACCTTCTACACAGCCGTCTGTTAGTTCCTTCCCTGCCACCACAACAACCTTTAGCAATGCTTTTTCTCCTGCTGCTTCAACTTCACCGTTTAATGTTGCTCCAGCACCAGTTTCCATTATCCAAATGCCGTAAGTCCATCTTACATAAGTTAATATGTGGAGTTCCATGACAAACAACATTAAACACCTTACGTAAAACAAAACAAGAGATTTTCTACTCTTGTCAACAACTAAAAAAGAGAATGAGTTAACTATGCTCTTTGTATCTATAGTACAAGCCCTTGTGGTAAGATGGGTGGGTTAAGCAACATATCAAAATGAACAAAAAACCGAAATATACATCTTGTTTGGTTTATAATTTTTTTTTTTTGCGTTTAGTTGGTTCTTATATTCTTCTGTTTTGTAGGCAAAATACAAACTCTAATAGCAATGCAGATAAGAGTATATGGTTCAAAGACGACTGGAAACGAGGAGAGGTAACCAATTGAAGTTCTCATCACCTTTTTTTTACCCTAATTCAGCGATTTACAAACTAGAATCATTATCTTTTTTGTTTGCAGATTCCTGAAGAAGCACCTCCAGCAGAAGTCATTTATTAGGCTAAATGCAAGGTCTCTACTAGAGCAGAAATGAAAGTTTCAACGTTTTTTTGTACAGGGATCGATAGAGCATGAAGATCCTTTTCTATTACTAAAACTTTATGTTGTTGGCTAGACCTATTGACCCAGTTTTGCCTTTTGTTATACAAGTACAAGGAGATTCCATCATGTGTTATCTGCTGTCTCTCGAAAAAAACAAAAAGGGTATCCATTAAAGGTTTATGTCGTCTACTAGGTCACTAACTAGGAATCTGGGTTCATGTGACGCTGAATCAGTATGTTGTGGTTCAGAGATGGTGGTTGTAGTTTTCTACTGTTGAGAGGAAGTGGTAGAGAAGGCTAATCTTGCAGTTGGTGGCATCAGGATAGTCTTGTGGAGTACAATGCAGTTGGTAGTTAGAATGCAAAAGAAAGCTACATGTTTTAACTTCTAAGGTTTCATTGTATTTCTAAGCATGGGCTCATGGATCACATAATATTGCAAGAATTCCTCACATGTGCCATGAACCAATATATAGAATCTGCTATTACTTGCAATGCTTGGATCATTTAATTGGTAATATGATTTCGAAGACTCGATGCTCATTACATTTAACATTTTGTTTTTAATATAATGCTTTCGGTAAAGGAGATTATTTCCAAACTCCTACTCAGATATCAAACTACTTTAAACACTTCAAGCCAACATAGTCCGGCGACTCGCTTTGTTTGTTTGATGTGTAAGAGCATCTTTAATGCAAGTTGATGAATGACTTTCTTAGAACAAACAATCACTTAATAGTTAATTGTCATTAGGGCAGTAACTTCTTTTTCATGAATAACTTGACGATCCTCATATTATCGGGTTATGAGGCGAGTTTTG
>LBNU01019058.1:19144-41912 GCA_014162995.1 Artemisia annua
AACTCTTATATAGAGTTACATTTTAAGATAGCATTCAAAGTACAGGCACAACTGTTTATTTATATAAAGGATTAATTTGCAATTTATGTATGGGTCTCATTGTTGGGGTTGGCCTCAGTATTTCACAACCATCGCATTCATTATACATGTTTGACTTTAGTCATTATAAATGATAATAAAAATTGGCCCAACTAAAAGAACCAGTCTAAAGGTAACACACAAGAGGTCTATAATGGCGTTCAATGGTAGTATCATTTAAGATAGAACAATAACAGTGGGAATCAAAGTTTTATGAGTAAGAAATACAGCAAATATGGTAAATTTTTTTATTTTCCTTGTTGCCTGAAATTCAATTCCACGAAAACCTCTAATTTTAAAGACATCGATACATTCCTAGGGCGTTTTTAACTAAATTCCTTAAAAGTGACAATCCAAGTCTGCACAATATGCAGATACGCATGTAACCTCCAATATGCTACAACGACTCGTGTTTCTCTTTGTTGTTGAGAGAATTAATTTTCATGTGAAGCGTAGAAAACGTGGAGACGAAGACATAAAGAACCGATTGAGGGGGCAATTGTTTCTTTTCCGATCACATAGGAACATGCTCAGATATTCAGATATATAAAAAAAAGAAAAGAGAAGGGGATTGTCTAACAAGTGCCCTCAGGGCATCGCTTAAGGTGCATTAATTCATCCCGAACTTTCCTTTTAAATTAAAAAAATGCATTTAATACACATTAAAAAATGCTTCTTCGAGTTATACTCTTTTGAGTCTTTTCAATGTTTCCACATTGGTCATTCATTGTGCAATTCATCGCACCAAAGTATTAACCGTGGGGAAACTGATTCACTACAGTCACTTACCTCTGATGGAGTGTACAATGGCCAATATTGAACCTTAGGAAAGTACTTTGCATTTTACGACAGAAAAAATGACGAAAACCCAACAGTTTTTACTTAGTTCAAAGACTAAACTGACATTACAATACGTACAACAATGAACAACCTATCCTAAACACTTACATACAGTTGCTATTCGATGACATTGGCCCTAAAATTTAACCTTAAAACTAACAAGCTTCGTTAAAGGGTACTAGTTATTGGGGATCACATACACAAAATGAATTCAAAATCTATAGTCTACCAGAAGACAGCGTAGTCTTAGTCTAAACATTAACAGATATTGCAATTAAAAATACAAATCTGCAATGAGACTTGCGTTAGAAACAAATCAAACAAAACCGCACCAACAATTAGTTACATATCACAAACATAAACAAAACACACCAATAACCAAAAATCAGCTAGTAAAATCAAAACTTTAAACAACCAATATACAACATAGTCTAAACATTGACATAAAAGGGGAAGTTCTTAGTGGTAAGCCACTTGACCTTCTCACAAGAGGTCTAGGGGTGGCCAGGGAAAGGGTTCGGAAATGGTCAAGAGGATACCCCGGTTAGGCCTCGTACATTTGAGTCAAAAACTCCCCTCGCCGGGTAATCTAAGAGCGAAAACCTCAGTTTTTTTGCTTTAATTTATAAATTAACATTGCAGCATCAAAACCCAACAACAATTAGTTAAAGATTAGGCGAAAACAAAACCAAACACATTAAAACCCAACAGTTAGCTATAAAAATCGAGAAACTAAAAACTACACACTTTCTTGAAAATCAACAAAGAAACGGGGGATTCTTTGAAAACCCAAACCAAACCAATATCAAAACATGCATTAACACCAAAAACAAAACTAAAACACATTAGAACCAAAAACAACTACAAAAATCAAAACTTTATACTAAAACTAAAACGGATAACCCCGTGACCATTTCCAACCCTTTCGCTAAGCCACCCCCAAATGCCTAACCATTATACAGTGGGAATTCAATACAAATCAATACCAAGGGGATGTTTGTTTCGGCTTATTGCTTATTTGGTTTTGGGCTTATGCTTCATAAGCTCACTTTTTGTGGCTTATTTTGAAACTTTTTGCCTTAATAAGGCGAAAAGTTTCAAAATAAGCCACAAAAAGTGAGCTTATGAAGCATAAGCCCAAAACCAAATAAGCAATAAGCCGAAACAAACATCCCCTTGGTATTGATTTGTATTGAATTCCCACTGTATAATGGTTAGGCATTTGGGGGTGGCTTAGCGAAAGGGTTGGAAATGGTCACGGGGTTATCCGTTTTAGTTTTAGTATAAAGTTTTGATTTTTGTAGTTGTTTTTGGTTCTAATGTGTTTTAGTTTTGTTTTTGGTGTTAATGCATGTTTTGATATTGGTTTGGTTTGGGTTTTCAAAGAATCCCCCGTTTCTTTGTTGATTTTCAAGAAAGTGTGTAGTTTTTAGTTTCTCGATTTTTATAGCTAACTGTTGGGTTTTAATGTGTTTGGTTTTGTTTTCGCCTAATCTTTAACTAATTGTTGTTGGGTTTTGATGCTGCAATGTTAATTTATAAATTAAAGCAAAAAAACTGAGGTTTTCGCTCTTAGATTACCCGGCGAGGGGAGTTTTTGACTCAAATGTACGAGGCCTAACCGGGGTATCCTCTTGACCATTTCCGAACCCTTTCCCTGGCCACCCCTAGACCTCTTGTGAGAAGGTCAAGTGGCTTACCACTAAGAACTTCCCCTTTTATGTCAATGTTTAGACTATGTTGTATATTGGTTGTTTAAAGTTTTGATTTTACTAGCTGATTTTTGGTTATTGGTGTGTTTTGTTTATGTTTGTGATATGTGACTAATTGTTGGTGCGGTTTTGTTTGATTTGTTTCTAACGCAAGTCTCATTGCAGATTTGTATTTTTAATTGCAATATCTGTTAATGTTTAGACTAAGACTACGCTGTCTTCTGGTAGACTATAGATTTTGAATTCATTTTGTGTATGTGATCCCCAATAACTAGTACCCTTTAACGAAGCTTGTTAGTTTTAAGGTTAAATTTTAGGGCCAATGTCATCGAATAGCAACTGTATGTAAGTGTTTAGGATAGGTTGTTCATTGTTGTACGTATTGTAATGTCAGTTTAGTCTTTGAACTAAGTAAAAACTGTTGGGTTTTCGTCATTTTTTCTGTCGTAAAATGCAAAGTACTTTCCTAAGGTTCAATATTGGCCATTGTACACTCCATCAGAGGTAAGTGACTGTAGTGAATCAGTTTCCCCACGGTTAATACTTTGGTGCGATGAATTGCACAATGAATGACCAATGTGGAAACATTGAAAAGACTCAAAAGAGTATAACTCGAAGAAGCATTTTTTAATGTGTATTAAATGCATTTTTTTAATTTAAAAGGAAAGTTCGGGATGAATTAATGCACCTTAAGCGATGCCCTGAGGGCACTTGTTAGACAATCCCCTTCTCTTTTCTTTTTTTTATATATCTGAATATCTGAGCATGTTCCTATGTGATCGGAAAAGAAACAATTGCCCCCTCAATCGGTTCTTTATGTCTTCGTCTCCACGTTTTCTACGCTTCACATGAAAATTAATTCTCTCAACAACAAAGAGAAACACGAGTCGTTGTAGCATATTGGAGGTTACATGCGTATCTGCATATTGTGCAGACTTGGATTGTCACTTTTAAGGAATTTAGTTAAAAACGCCCTAGGAATGTATCGATGTCTTTAAAATTAGAGGTTTTCGTGGAATTGAATTTCAGGCAACAAGGAAAATAAAAAAATTTACCATATTTGCTGTATTTCTTACTCATAAAACTTTGATTCCCACTGTTATTGTTCTATCTTAAATGATACTACCATTGAACGCCATTATAGACCTCTTGTGTGTTACCTTTAGACTGGTTCTTTTAGTTGGGCCAATTTTTATTATCATTTATAATGACTAAAGTCAAACATGTATAATGAATGCGATGGTTGTGAAATACTGAGGCCAACCCCAACAATGAGACCCATACATAAATTGCAAATTAATCCTTTATATAAATAAACAGTTGTGCCTGTACTTTGAATGCTATCTTAAAATGTAACTCTATATAAGAGTTTATAGAGAGTAAAAGAGTTGAGGGGGGGGGGGGGGTTGTTAAAGTGTTTGGATGTGCATTTTCGAGTGACATGTTATTAAAATAATCAGTATAACTAGACTAAACATAGTGTTGTATATTCAGGTCACCGTGCCAGGAGATTTTATGAAAATATAGTCAGCATCCACAGTATATGATGTTGAATGTCCGGATCATTCATTCGAAGTTCACAGAAGATGGCAAGTATCTAATAAGTTTCAGTAGAACCATCAGGATTTGATTGTCTACAGACCAACATGGTTATCGTTTCATGCAAACAAGGAAGATTGTGTCATACTCAAGATCTTCAGTAAAGCAAGAAGTTTGAGAGTTTTCTTCACTCAATTGTACTCTGTGCCGCTTGCTTCTGCAAGTGAGCTCATATGCAAGGCTTCTTTCTTACGCAGAGTCTAACCAATTTGGACTATTTGCACTCAACGCACAAAATCTACGATGCCCCTGCCATGGTGTGCTATTCAGGAGTTCCCTCGATGAAAAAATAAACATTTCATCTTTTGAGTATGCCTTGACGCATGTTCACAACTTTTATCAAGTGAAATGTTTGTTGTAGAGGTGGCAAGATCAGTGGTTGGGTGTGGATGGCCTAGCGGTCTAATTGGTTTGAATCAGACAATGGTTATTTCAGTACATTAGCAATTTTTTTGCTTTATAATGATTAATGTTTAAATAGATAAACTTTACAAAGTTACCAATGATAATAAAATTAAAAATAATAGATGTAAAGGAATTATATATCTGAACCGTTTTCCCGCACAACCCATATCATTTTGGCTAATGTATAAGATATACCATTTTGCGCAAGTAACCACAAAAACCATTTATATAATGGTTCGCTTAGCTATAGTTTGTAGATAGTGGAAAACGAAGTAGTATAACATTGTTTTTTTTCCTTTTCTGTTTGTAGTGCTTTGATTGGAAGATGATTGTGCTTGATGAGAGGGTTCTGCAATGATTACATCAATCTGGCACACAGCATGGGTGTTTTTCTATTTGACGATTTACTTGCTATAGTCTCACTTCGTTATCAGCGTATTCACATACTCAAATTAGAGATTCGGGGGTCTTGTTGATGTACGGGCCAATTGGAGAATTTTGTCGTGAAGATGATGAACTTTTTCTTAATTCTAGTGCTTCGGCAAGTACTTGTATTTCTCAGCTGTCTTTTGCGCGAACACTCCTCATTTGGTTGACCACTCTGTCCAATTCCCTTGAAAATTAAGACTTCATATCAGACTCTTTGAGTGTAGCAAATATGTATTTGAACGTCAAATATTAAGACTTTGTGTGTTGAAAAAACTTGGAATAGAGTAAAAAACTTCAAAAGATTAATGATTTCAGAAAATACTAGTTTCGAATTTCTAATACCGAAGTTAAATCCTTTTTGCGTACTTGAGACTGGGCACATTGTGTAAATATAACTTTTTAGCTATAATCTAATGACTAAAACTCCTTGATAAAGACAAAACAATCGAGATTCTTTGCTATATCTAACTAAATAAAAAGGTCCAACTTAAATTTGAACAGGGAGTATTTCTCTCTTATGGGAAGAAATAGTAATGTTATGTTCAGAATCCACTGGCTATAACATAATCTTCAACACACGCAAAGTAATTTAAAATTTAAACTCCAATATCATCTATATTTTTTGCTTCGATTTAGTTTTTTCTGTTTCATGAAAAATGCATTTATAGCATCGGGCTTCAATGCACACTTTTGTATTTACAAAATTTGGTTTCTATGCTGCATCAGTGCTGACAAAAGTAAAGCGGCAACAGAATTCCGACACAATAAGTTGTAAATGGCCCTCATCCTGAAACAGCCTCCTGCAAGAAACCGTTCCTGAGTCGGTATAAACAAGGCCTGCTTTCGTTTATAGTCAGAGGGATACGGAATGAAGAAAAAGATGAAACTATGGTTGGTCTTTGACCATCAACTTTAGTTATATTCAAAGTTCGTCTATTTTTGGCATCATCGAACTTTCTGCTTAATGATCTTCTTATTTGTTGGTTCAGAGAATCCAATCCCTTAAAAAGAAGTTTTATTTTCACTTTCAAGATTATGTCGATTTGATTATATGGAAGGTGGGCTTTGACTTAATCAGATTCTTTTACATTATTTTCCGTAAATATGATAATAAAGTCTATAGTTTTTTTAATAGGTGCAATTTCTGGACCGACATCACTTACTAATCAAGCTTGGGAGTGTTGATGGAGCAGTACGTTTTCATAACATTTCCTCTTCATGGCTGTATTTTTCTTATAACGAAGAATATTATATTGCAAACTTCCATGAAGTTTTTGTTCTTCATAAAGGGCTCTGTTCATGTGTTTGCAGGTGTCCCGAAATGCTGATAACCACCCTGCATTTTTCGCTGTATATAACATGGAATCTACAGAAATTATTGCATTTTATCAGGTATTTATTTACATTAATGTGTGGGTTATCTTATCTCTTCAGTTTTAATTCAAGTGTATTTTGATATTTTAACAAGTAATTTTAGCCTTGGGATATCTTGCAGACGTCCTCGGATGAGCTCTATTTGCTGTTTGAACAGTTTTGTGACCATTTCCATGTACCATCAAAAAGTTCCCCATATATGAATTTTATATCATCTCACTCGAACAACATTCATGCTCTCGAGCAACTCAGGAGCAGTAAAATAAAAGCTACAAGCTTCTCCTTGGTAATAATCTGTGGACATATTGCTTTTTATATCTTCATCCTATAGTATTACTTAAGAGGTGGCAAAATCGACCTGGTCACGTTGGCATACTTGCCCAAAAAGAATCCCGTATATATGTTTTGGATCTTTACAAATTATTAAAATATTATCTAAGATTATAAGCTGCTTTAAATAACACGTTTCCTCTTTAGCTAAGTTTTAAATTTTGCTCGTTTGACCCATTGGAGATAGAATACAACCCTTTTGATCTATGGATAGGCGGAAATTTCTACCCGCAATATTACTTCCTCCATTTCGTGCAACTGTTTTTTACTTTCTAGCTCTGACCAAACCTATTTTTAAACTTTAAAAACAATGTAGTACATTCTGACGTCATTAGTCAAAGGGTACGGTTTCAAGGTCTTTATAAAAATGAATGATTTAACTTATTATTGTTGCCCTTTGATGTTATGCAGTTTGTTAAGAAAGTGCTGGCCTCTTTGCCGTTTAATTGTCAGTCTCAGAGTCCTTCACCTTATTTTGATCAATCTCTATTTAGATTTGATGAAAAGGTTTGTCTTCTTTCATTATTACATCTGGTGACTCATCCATTAATCCTTTTGGGTTAAATTTTTTACTTTCTTTAATCACTTATTTTCTTGAATACTTTAAACTCGGTAAACATTCATCTTCGTGATTGGTTATCCTGCAATAGTTATTATTAACTTTTTCAGATTTGGGTCAATGACATTAGAAAGTTTGTATATCTGCATGCAGCTGATTTCTGCAGCTGACCGACATAGACAGTCGACTGACCACCCAATCAAATTTATTTTAAGGAGGCCTCCATATACCCTCAAGTTCAAAATTAAGCCAGGTTTGCACATTAAATGTTGCGCCCATCCAATAAAACTGTCCACTTTGACTTTTTACTTCCTAAATTCACACCAATATCCTACTCTGCTACAAATTGGAATTAGAAATTTATAATTTTGTAATAAAAAGTCTGAAACATAAATATGTAATTTCGTAGGTTTACACCAATAATCTACTATGTCACAAATAACTTTTTGAATCCTCGATTTTTAAGTTGTGAGAGTGTTTGACATCTAATTTCAAATACCGATGTGTCTAGATCAAGAAAGACGAGTTTGTTGCAAAATTAACTAGCCCAAACTTATACTGTTATTTTGTACATTTTCATAAAAAGATTGATGCTGGTTCGAAATGTAAGAACTTTACAATTGAAAAAAGAGAGGCTGTTTGACCTCAAAAGTCAAACTCTACCTGTTTAGATCAACAAGAAATATGTTGATAATAAGCTTATAACTTGATTATTTTGTCAGGACCTGAAGCTGGCGTAACAGATTGCAGGACAAAGCGGATATCTTCATTTCTTTTTCATCCAGTTTTCCCGCTTGCCCTTTCTATTCAGCAGACACTGTTTTTGCAGCCCGCTGTTGTAAATATTCACTTCCGTAGATAACCTGAACCTTATATAACAAAATGTGTTAACCACCGTGAAAATGGTGTCATTCAAACTGCATTTGACTACAACATTTGTAAACCCGTGTTTAATTCACGCTGAAGAGAAGGCGTGGACTCTGGTTAATATCTAGTATAAGCAAGAGTACCCTTTTGAGGTAGTGATGTCAAAAATCATAGAAATTTATTCTACATTTTAGAAGTTGATAAGATCTGTCTTCCCAAAACTTAGGAAGGGAAGCTGTTGAACAGTTTGTATGAGATTAGAGTATAAACTATAAAGAGGCTTTGTGTTTCTGTTTGAACTTTTCGGCTGTTTTGGTGCTCATAAGAATGCCATGGCGCCCAACCGTATGCACAACGCACTCATTTATGTTCATCAAGCAAAATCTTTGCCATCTTGTTTTGCATCTCTCTTTACCAAAAGTTATCAACTAAGGTGCAACTTAAATTATGAAACTCTACACATCCTCACTCAAATAACCAAAATCGACACAAATATAACCCATTACCAAAATCGACACTGCGAGCGTGCAATGTGTTGGGTTCCGGTTGGTTCACGAACAATTATTAAAAAAAAAACAATAGTACTAGCAAAAGTTTTGTTGCGCGCCCATCGATTGTGGGGTTAACAAACATTAAATATTTGCAATAATTGGATGACAAGCAAACAAAAATATTATTTAATACAAGGTGTCCAAAGACAAAATATATTAGTAAATTATAGGAAAATGATATATCTTCCTACTTGATATGGCTATATATCTTACTACTTGTGTGATCATGACAAGTGGATTGATCAATAAGTTAAATTAATGAAGAGGATTACACATTTTGTAAGTTGGTGCGGGCAAAAGGATAAGTAGGAAGATCATGTGGGAAGATATAACATTGCTCTAAAATATATTATGACAAGGAAAACAAAGTTAGACTAAAGGCCACGGTCACCATGCATTCGTTTTACACATGTGTATCACTTAAGCTATTTCTCTCTTTTCACATTTTCAAGACATGGTCACTTTACCTTTATCTTTTATTAAAATATCCACTTTATACAAATAGAACAATACTAGAACCACATAAAGAATCGAAGAAAAAAAAAAAAAAAAAAAAAAAAAAAAAAAAAAAAAAAAAAAAAAAAAAAAAAAAAAAAAAAAATCCACATGCTAACATGTCAAAGGGTAATTGGTTGAATCAAAGAGAGGTGAGAGAAACTGCCACAAAAAATACAAATCACTCGCTACACGACAACATGTGGATTTCTTCATGTGGATTATTTATGTGGTTCTAGCATTGCTCATACAAATATACTCCACTAAATACCTCACACACACTCACAAACAAAATAAAAAACAATAAAACAAAAAAAATATGCCTACTTCACCTCAAGTCACTTAAGGTTGTTAGCACATCTCCTCTCTTTTCGGGCGTGACTTTGGTGTGGACATGATATCACTAAGTGAATATCACATCTCTTCTCTTTTTGTGCGATTTATGATAATATTATTAGAAATTACAAAGAAAGAATAAGTGAAAAATCAATCATGTTGTGCGCGAAGATGGAGCGAGCAAAGGGTTTTGCGTTCACTCTGCCACTTGTCAGCTTCTCATTGATTCCCTATAATAAAATTGGACACGTGTCAAGCAAACAATTGGCTGCGCAAGGTTTTGCGCCCGCTCTGTCAGCGCACGCTATGTGTTGTTTCGTCGTTTTTTTTTCTTCCTTTCTTTTTTGGTTTTTGTTGCGCGCTGTGTCATTTTTTTAACCCACTCTCAAAGTGTCATTTGTGGTAACACATTTTTATAAAATGTCGATTCCTGAAGTTATCACTATGTTTAACTCTTTAGTTGGCAGGTATTGACTTGTATATTTTGTACTTTAATAATTTGTATGATTCAATAAATACAAAAACTTTTGATAGTATAAGATCTAATCTTGGTCCATTTCTGCCAGACTTCCCTGTCTTATGTGGTTTGTTAGTCTAAAAGCTACAATGACTTTTTTTCCACAACTAATTCTAGCTACCACTTTCCATCCAAATACATATTGGATCTTATAAATTAATAAAAAAAAAATATATTATTTAAATAATTACATCTACCACACTAACTACCCAATTAAAAAATTTCCTAGAATTAGACATTGGTCCCACTACTACTTTCTGGACACGTGGCACTCTCCCATTGCTTGACCAAATCAGCATACCCTTGAGCTGAACTAAGAGCAAATTCTGTTAATGAGCTAACAGCAACTGACATTCCAGCACACAACACTCTAATAGCAACTTCAGCCATTTTTTCGGCCGTCTCTTCCTCTTGTTGTCGCCCACTCTCGACCATCTCCATCCCTGAGCCGCTGCTAAACCTCCTCGACGATCCAAGCCCCGAACCTCCACCACCACTACCTCCTTCTTTGAGCTGTTGTACATATAAAGAACCAACCCCTGCTGCAAAAAAATCTAGCCCATCAAGTACTGCGACCTCACTGATCGAGTCAAGCAGTCTGGACCACTGGATGCACACTGCGAACATTGGTGGGGCCCCACTGGACCTTCGAGGAGAAAATGGGAAGCTTGTGGTGTTATTGGACTTTGATCCTATGCAACGTAGTAGCCAGCCTGTGATGGCGTGAATGTAGGACTTTTGTGAAGTGACCCATGACTCAAAACAAGCTTTCCAGTTTTGTAGCTCGTATTCAAGGTTGGTGGCCGAGCGGGCTAACCGGTGTGGCTCACTAGGGTGCAATGGAGTGTACTTTTTTGGTTTTGATGGGGTCCCGGCTAGTAAAATCTTGGCTTCATCGAGTGTTCTCTTCTGAGTTTGATGACACTCCGCCATTACCTTCCACATTCTTGATAATCTGGTCATTTCATCATCATAAAAGATTGAAACTTTATTAATATATAATCATTGTACATGAATGAAACTCACTAAAATCGCTGAAAAACAGCGANGAAAATTTGATGAAGTAGAGAAATGACAATAATACCCTTGGATCAATTCAAGAAGCTGTGGCTGAAGTTCCTGATCCCTTAATGTTTCAATCCTTTTCGATACAGCTTCAACCGAATGTATAGAAACCTTAATCCTCGTATGCAAATCTCTAATGACTCTTCTCGTTTTATCAAGATAAGAATGATCATCTCCTTTCACATCGTGGTTCCTAAGTTGAGAACATTTCTTATCATACGCTATCCGAATCTTCTCACCAGCCTGTCCAATTAGGCCAAAACAATCTACAATCTCTCACTAAATGACAATAATAACCTTGGATGAATTACAAAAATGATATGAATGTATACCTTTACTTCTTGATAAAGTTTTTTTTCCCAAGCATATAATTTGTCGAGAGTTGATTGATGGCTGTTTTGAAACATACAAGAGTCATCGGATAAGTCACTGCTGCTAGCATAACCTTCTTCTTTTGAACTGCCAGACGAATTCACCAAGAATCTTGATGAGTTTGAGCGGGAAGATGAAGCAGATCGTAATAATGCCACAGGATTCAAGATCTTCATAGCTGTTAAATGATTATTAACAACAGATCACATGAAATTAGCAATGTGGTATACATGAAGTGTGGTTTAAAATGATAAAAACACTAAACTTCTAACTTTTTGGTGGTTTAATACTGAAACTTTGTTTTGTATTACTACTTGGTTTTAGTCCCTTGACTCATTTTTGGGTCTTCCCGCAATTTCTCCTGCTGCGACTAACATAACCAGTTAAGGGACTAAACCACTGCGAATTGAGTGGTTTTACGGTTTTACTATTATTAACCCATTAAGTATCTATCAAAAAGCCGAACCTGTAAGTTCATGTGACGTTGATGCGTACTGAGCCCTGTTAGCTTCTAACATAACCGAAAGCTCTTTAGCTGAATCAGAAATGATCGTAAACTGAGCTTCAAGATCTTTAATAACTTCCGACATACTTGTTGGCCTTTTATTCACATAAACTGTAAACCCCGGTGTCCCTTCACTTTTACTCTTTTCTTGATTCACAACACCATCTCCAGTCCCATTACTCGCAACTTTCCCTGAACTTTCTGCTTTCGAAACCTCAAGATTCTGAGTTTTACTCCTCATCGGCGGTGTTTCCATTTCATGCTCAGATACTGTTTCCGATTCCTCCCCACTATCTGTTTCAAACGCATCATCATCATCGTCGTCGACATCTTCAACTGTAACATCATCTTCATGATCACAATCTACATGACCTTTGGATCTTCTGTTCATTCTGGGAGTATGATGATAGCTATCTTCTTGCTCGGTTTCCTCTTCAAGCTCGGGTATCCCTTCTTCTTCTCTTACTTGTTGTAAACCATTGATATCATCATCAAGCACGTGACTTTGATGATCACTATGTCTTGTAGGATAGCCGTAATAGTCTAAAGATGAAAAGGGGTTCCAAAAGAAGTCCCATTGTGATGATCTTTGAGGCGAAGGTGGTGGCATACTCGGTCTACTGTAATTAAAAATAGATGATTGTGATTGTGGTTGTGGTTGTGTTGGCATTCCAAAGAAACTATCGGCTGCATATTGGTAATTAGGTGAGTTATTATACGACTCGACTACGACACTTTGTGGTGAGTCGGGTGGGCTTTCTTGAACAAAAATAGACGGGTTTCCACCGGACCTAAGGTAGTTAATTTTTGGGTTTTCGATAGTGAATGAGTTTGGTGAAATGGTGATAAATCTTGGTGCGGTTTTTTTGGTGGTTGGTAATGTTGGTGTGGTGAATGAATCTAATGAGAATTCACGAGGTTCATCGCCTTCTACATAATCTTTAAGGGCTGCTGAGACTCTTTTGAGTGACTGTAGGTAAGCTTTGTGACCTGTAGCGAATTTGGTTCTGTTTTCGACTGCTTTTTTTATAAAGTTTTTTCTGTCTTTACATAGCTGCACGGCTTCTTCATCATCTAGTTTTGATGACGAACATCCCATTTCTTGCGTTTTTAGGATTTTTTATGATGCAAATCAAAGTGGTTTACTTGATTCATATGGGAGCTTGAGTTCTGTTTCATAAAAAGATCAATGGGTCATAATCACAAATAAAGGACTAAAAACTTTTGACTATTTTAAGGTCAAAGAATTAATCTATAAATCTAGGATTTCACCATATCCTGATTATCACATTATACAATATAAAAAACTTAATATAATAAAAATGTAAGATATTAAGCATTTAAATTCAGATTATATGAATGCAAGTTTGACTTCAAAAGTCAAAGTTTACACAAAATCTTAGAAATTTCTGAAGGTGCACATGCAAATTGGCAGAACAAATAACTTGTTTTAAACTCAAGAAATAAATATAAACAATAAACCAAATCACAAATGAATACTTTCTATAAATGGTAACAATAATGGAATATATCTGGGACAAAAATTAACTTAACTAAAGAAAGTTCTAACATAAAAACACAAGAAAAGAACACAAATTATCTTTTTGTAGCTAAATAAACAAAAGAAAATAAAGTCAAAGAGGTACAAAACTGCAGCCTTGCAGAGTTCATCACATGGTAAAAAAATACAAAACAAATAATTTAGGGGACAAAAACTATTAAAAACATGTGTCATTTTTAACTTTTGTTAAAGCATTTGATCAAGAAAGATAAAGAGAATTATTAGAACATAGGGAAACTCAAAATAAACTTAAAAAAATTCCATAGTAGTACACTAATAGCTTCTTCTTAACTAAAGCTTCTGCTAAACCCTTTAAACAAATCTCAAATTGGCAGAAAAAAATAAATAAAATATAAAAATATCATAAACTTAATAAAATAACTAAAAATTAAATACCCATTTTGTAAAAATTGTTTCTTTGTGTTTTAGTAAGTGTAAATTTTCTACTGCTTCAAAAAAAGTCAAACTTTGACTTTTTTTTAAATCCAAATATTTGCATTTTTAAGGTGGAATTGTTCCATATAACCAATATTTTAAGCTATAAGAATCATATTCACATAAAACCAATACAAAAAAAAACAAAACTTTATAAAACTTTAAGACACAAAACCAACATTGTCAGAATCAATTTTGACTTTCAAAAAGTCAAACTTAAACATTTTACAGTAGAAAAAGAGCATCAAAATCCAAGATTCTTACCTGGGTGTTGCTTAATCAGTGTTGTGCATGAACAAGAACTATGAAACTGTTATTTAGCTTGTTAAAAAACACACACAAAAACACCAAAACACACACTTGTTTTTAGAGAGAGAAAGAAAACACAGACTTGGTGCAACGGTCAAAAGTCTGTTTTAGTGTGGGAACTAAAATAAATAAAATGAATTTAAAGCAAAAATATTTAAGGAAATCTTTTTTTATAAATGTAGGGTGATGTACAATATTTAATGCTAGTGATACTATTTATTAAGTTGGTGATTTTCTGAATTTAAGGAGTATTGGTGTGAGAGAAATAATAAAATAAAATATATTGTGACTTTATAAAAGGTTTAATGTTTGGACACCTAAAAATTAAAGGAAAGAATCACATGAAGAGGATATAGCCAAAGCCAAATCCCACTTCTTGTTTTTGTATTCCCATTTTGCACCCTCCTTTTTATTTGGTTTATTCTTCTATGTGTTGCCCTTAAGAATCAAATAATAAGATTATACTTCTTCCGTCTCAAAATTATTGTCTAGAGATAAGAATTACAAAGTTTAATAAAAGTGATGTCACTTTTGTTTTTAACCACTCAAAAAGTATATTCCCCTACTGTATTCTCTAGTTTTTACTTAAAAAGGAAAGTGAATAATTAATTTGAGACATCCCAAAATGGAAATGTGGACAATAATTTTGAGAAGGAGGGAGTAGAAGTTATGAGGGGTTTTTTTTTTCCTAAAGAAAGTAATCAGGGTGTCTCGTGATTTTCAGTGGCCTCTTTTAAGAAGACTTTGTGCGACAATACTTATTGCATACCTCCTGAGACCCTCTGAAAGTACCGTAAACTTTTGAAAATTATTAGCATGGTTTAGTTGAGTTGGAGCAAGTTACGAGCTACTCGAAATTAACGAGAGATTATTTGAATTCGATTTGATTGCAGTCGAAGTTGGATTAATTCTATACTTTTGAGTCGGCCATCAAAATGTTTTGCTAGTAAACTCGTGAGTCTTACTAAAATTTTGTTGCTTAGACCACTCGGTAAGGTAACTTTGGTGGGTGAGTTACCTTACCGTGAGTGAAAGGCAAGAGGTGAGTTAAGGAGCCACGTTAAGCCCCTAACGTGCGTTAACAAGGGGAAAAAAAATAAAAAATAAAAATAAAAAAATAAAAAAATCATCCCACCCCCTCTAACGGGGTTGAAATTGAAAATAATAATTTAAGTGAAGGTGAGTTATAGGTGAGTTATGCTACCGGGGTGAAAAGTCAAGAGTTAAGGTTAAAAGGTAAAAGCTGATGTGGCGCTGACGTGACAGTGAGTTAAGTTTTAACCTTACATCACGTTACCGCATGCTCTTATATTTTATTTTTTTAGTCCTTTTGTGCATATGTACATTTGTGTTATTGTTCTACTATAAATCGAATCGAGCTCAAAACTATCAAGTTGAATAAGATTTTTACTTTTTATTAATATTGTTATAGATACTAAAGGCCTCTTGGCCCAGCGGTATGTGAGTAACCCATCAATCTAGAGGTTGTGGGTTCAAGTCTCGTTAGAGACATGTGAGATATGTAGTGTAAGTTGTGAAAAATGCCGTTTAAAAAAATAATAATAAAAAAATTTGTTACAGAAGTTTTGATGTTGCTTTCTGAACCTAGGAACTCGGAATGTTCGATAAGTTCATCGAGCTTGAATTTTTAGGTAATGTACAATCGAACTAGAGTCAAGTTTTGAGCTTATGTGGCTTAACTCACTTTGAACCGAGTGCATAACCTTCATAAATCTTAAGTGCCCTTGATTAAGGTTGTAAACGAATTAAACGATCAATGAATATTTCATGAACCGTTCGGTAAAATGTCTGTTTATGTTCGTTTACTTATTAAATGAAAGAATATGAATAATAATTTACTTTCATTTATTTTTAGTTAAATAAACGAACAAGAACAAAAGTCTTGCCATTCATTTAGGTTTGTGAGCGTCCAATTATATATTCATTAATGTTCACTTATGTTCGTAGGGTAAGGATACAATAAGAAGGGTCTTATAATAAGAATGGTAGGAAGGATTGTAGGAATGACATGTGTCAACTACCCCCCCCCCCCCCTCGAATTTTTTTTCCCNAAATCCAGCCAAAAATTTCGTGCCAAAATTTATACTGCATCACATTTATAAAGTTACTACATCACGGTTATAAAGTTATTGCATCACGGTTACTGCATCATAATTATGATTTTACTGCATCATGGTTACTGCATCACAATTATGATTTTACTGCATCACGGTTACTACATGCACTAAAATCATAATTGTGATGCAGTATAAATTTTGGCGGGGAAAAAAAAATTTCGGGGAGAGGGGTGACACATGTCATATGATGTGGCATGATGATGTGGAAAGGTGACACATGTCACTCCCACAATTTTTCTTAGACTTTTCACTATAAGACCCCTTCTCATAATATCTCATCTCTATGTACGCATATACACTTAAAAATTAGTTTAATTAAGCAAAACAACACTTATAAAACACATTATTATATATGTTTAAAAAAAAATTATGTTTATTAGTCTATGTTCGTTTAATATCTTATTGAACGAACATAAACAAACATGAACAATCTTAGTTTCTTAATAAACGAACATGTATAAGAAAATTTGTTCGTTTAAGCGAGCATGTTCTGAACGAACATGAATAAAGCTTCATCCATGTTCGTCCGGTTCGTTTAGAGCCACATCCTTGATAATTGTATCTATTGAAAAACAAAAATTGTTTGCATCTAGCAATACCTCAATTATCATCATTTTACTTTAAACATATCACATCATATATAAAGACGTATAAACTCAATGTTGAATAGATCTTTATACTTTGTACGTAGGAAGAGTTTGTTTTCATATTTGAAGGGCTATGTTGCAACACTTAGTCAGAAAGGAATGGGGAAGATAGAAGAATTTCGCAAAGCAAAAAAAAGTTTAGGCATAAAGTAAAAGAAAGATAATACAAGGACCCACAAGTCTCCATTTTATGCATGCATCGTCGGATGAGTTTAAAGGAAAACGACCCCATACCTTTCTCATGCATACCAATTTCATTTTTAACAAGTGAAAAGTTTAGATTTCATATTATACTAAAGATGAGTACAGAAAACTTGTGTAACATCATCGAAAAAGTTTTGAAACTACGATTAATTGGATTGATTATGTTGTTATCACTTGTAGTGGGGACGGGGATGCGAAAAGTGTGAGTGTGAGTCGTGTAACTAAAAAGCTAGATTGATAAATACGGGTCATGATTCGTTCGTCTAGTTTAGGTTAGTTCAGTTCGATTATGAATCGAGTCAAACCTAATTTAGCTAGATTATGATAGGATTACGACGCTTTTAGTTGGATAATTAATAAATCAGATCGAATTAGGGTTTGTTTGTTAAATTTTTTGATTAAGTCATGTTTAAATAAAAGCTGACTTAATGAAGACATTTTTTATTTTATCACTTTATATTTTTAGTCATTATTTTCTATTAAGTCATTAACAATAAAATTTAATATGACTTTTGAATTAAGATTTTTTACTATTAAGTCGATTAAGTCAAATTCAAATGACGCGCCTAAAGATCACTCCGTATAATATATTCTTTTAATTCAAATCAGTTTTGACTACCATCATATCAGAGGCTCTTCATTAACATCGTAGCTTCATTTGCCTTACAAGCAGAATTCCAAAACTTGACCAAAATCTTTACATAAAGAGCACAAGGTATATAAAATGTATGGGAACCATACTGAGAAACCGACATTAAATTCATATGTACCTGCTATCATCATACTAATACTAATTACTCCCACCGTCCCAAAATTATTGTCCAGTTTGAATTTTCAAAGTCAAACTGGTTCAAGTTTGACCATAAATATATATTTTTTATTATATAATACTTACTGAAAAATTATACCATTGAAAATTACACTTAAATCTCAATCCATTTATATATTTTGCATCAAATATTATATAACACTCACAAAAATATTTAAGGTCAAAGTTGAAGCAAAAAGACTAAAAAAGTCAATAGTGGACAATAAATTTGGGACGGAGGGAGTAGTAAACAACTGGTATTTACCATGCTGAAGAATCACATTGACAGCCATATTGGAGACTCGTCATTTCAATGTGGTAAAAAAACATACTGACGTTATGCGATACCTATCTTTTATATAATAAAAGAATTACATCATTTCGGAGTTTTTTTGACAGAACAATCTTAGTGGAAAAAAAATTGGACCAATAGGAATCCTCGATTTTGACACATAGGCGAAATCGAGCAATATGATTGGCCAATAAAAAGTCAAAATTGAATTGATTTGGTCAAACTTTAATAAATTTGGTGGAGAATTTGATTGAGGAAAAAAAACACATAAAAATATATGTGTCAAATTTATGAAAATAAAAACTTAAAAAAAGGGTAATTAATAAAAATTAGTGGTTGAATTTTAATTTAGAATATATTATATAGAGTTAAGTGTAAAAATTATAAAGTCTCCATGTTTTTTGATAACTTAGATATAAACAATACCCCTTACACTCTTATTATATGACTTTGTTTACAGATTACATGAGTATTAATTGATTTGAGACTACCTCTTAAACTTACAAAATTTTTAATGTAAATTAGTTTTAATATCACGTTAAATACTTTTATAATAAACATTAGTTTTAAACTTTCATCTATTAAATATCTTTTTAATATTTAACGTTAATATAATAAACTCATGTTATCCTATTTAAATTTTATCTATAAAAATTGGACAATTAGGAAAGCTCATTTTGACCGTAGGCGAAATGGCAATATGATTGACATAAAAAGTCAATTGAATTTATTTATGGTCAACATTTAATGAAATTTGGTGGGAATTTATTGAGGGAAAAAAACACTAAAAAATATAGTGTCAATTTATGAAAATAAAAAACCTAAAAAAGAGGAGTATTAATAAAACATTAGTGGTTGAATTTAATATACTTATATGGAGTTAAGTGTAAACATTATAATCTCCATGTTTTTTTATAATTTAGTAATAAACTAATATACTCCCTACACTTTATATTAACTTTGTTACAATTCTGATTTAGTATTGGTTGAGACTTTATCTATTAAACTTACAAATTTTATAAATGTACAATTGTTTCACTATACGATTAATTCTTTTAAAATAAATTAGTTTTAAACTTTCATCTATTAAAATATCTTTTTACTATGTACTTATATAAATAAGAACTCTTTATCGCGTCTTTAAAAGTTTAATATATACGTACATGTAGTAATTGATATTAATACAGTTAATTTCAATTATTAAGGTAAATATAATATAATGGTAAGTAGGTTACTTATGATATAAAAGTATAGCACGGTTGTACTTATAAGACTCTGTTAGTTATTATCTTAAAGTTTTTACATACGGATTATGCTGGAAACAACTTTGTTAAATAACTTTGACAGAGTATATGTTAAGCTTTCATCAACGCTCATTATGTGCTAATAAAAATCGCACATTTTTGTAAAACATGATACATATTATATTAACACAATCAACCTCACATTAACATACGGTCGTAGCTAAACAAAGTTAAATCTTTCATCCAACTAAAATTTTTAAAAATAATTAAATGATATTAATACATAATGAAAAACTCATGCATGCTTATTAGTGTACTATATCATAATTTTCACGGGTAAATTCTTATATGTTCATAGAATAAACAAAAATTTTAAAATAAATTTGATTTATTTGTAAACCCATGTGATTAAAGAACATTTTTCTTACTTTCGCACATGTTGATGCTCTAACTTTTAAAAATATACATAAGATTTTCTGATTTTAAACGATAATACTATATAATTAAATTTTTCTGAAAAAACCCCGTGCGTGCACGGGAATTAAACCTAGTATATGATCTACACAACTTTCATACTTTCTATGCCACATATAAAGAGAAAACGCATTTGATTACAACTTAAAAACTGAAAGAACAAGTAACGTTATTACACTAAAATAACTCTACTTATAAAAGGCAATGCAATCTGTTAAATATTTAAATACTTAATTACAATTTAAACCACTAACTTTCGCACTCGCGCTTACATTACATAAAAAAACTGCACATACAAATTAATGCTACTATACATTGTCGGCGCTATGCGCGGATGATCATCTGGTCTGTCATATGCATGTGTAACAGCTTTACTTGATTCGATAAACTAACAAAAATGATATCGAGTGTATTAACAACATTTCATTAGACCAATTAAATGTGTGGGTTCTTTTTTTGCAAGATAACGTTTTTTTAGGTTATATGTGAGCGAGGGTGCTATAAATCACAACCACCTTCATTTACTTTCAATTATATCTACCTTTAGAAACTCTATCTGAAAAAAGAAATGATGCAAATATGGGACCAATGAACCTTAAATTTTGATCTAACAGATTTTACTGATGCCGAGTACATTTGATGATGCACCAAGTAGTTGGCTCGAAAGGACAAGTATATTAATCTACTTTTGGCAGAACAAAGTAAATTACACATTGGTTTCTTTTCGTATAAAGATAATTCAAACTTTCACACTGAAGTCATAAAGCTTCTTTTTATTAGGTTAAAAGCGTTTTGTTATGGCGAAATTCGTTATTGGTCGATAAATATTGGTCCCATAAGCCATGGCCCTAGCTTGTAACTATAAGGTATCAAATAAAAATTGGGTGAGGGAGATGTGTGTCAATAATAAGGTTAATTTTTTGGCGATTCAGGAAACTAAGATAGAGAAGATTGATATGTTTAGCGTTCGTAAATGTTGGGGTAATCTGGCGTTTGAGTTCCTTCATAGTGATTCAGTAGGGAATTCGGGTGGTATTCTATGTGTGTGGGATCCGAATGCATTTCGGAAAATAAACTATACTATATCTGATTATTTTGTTATTACTAGAGGTGTTTGGATAAAGAATGGTACTGATCTTCTTATTATTGTGGTGTATGCCCCGCAAGACTCGAGAGATAAATGTATGATGTGGGACTACTTGGTACACGTTGTTAATCAGTGGCATGGAGAGGTGGTGATCATGGGCGATTTTAATGAGGTTCAATATAAATCTGATAGGTTTGGGTTGAATTTTAATGTACATGGTGCGGATGCCTTTAATGCTTTTATTTCTAACGCGGGTTTGGAGGAGATTCCGCTTGGTGGTAGTGCTTTTACTTGGTGTCATAGATCTGCGACTAAAATGAGTAAATTGGATAGATTCTTTGTTTCGAATAATTTGTTTAGTACTTGTCCTCATATCAGCGCTATAACATTGGATAGATATTTATCCGATCACAGACCTATTTTGTTACGTGAGAAGGCTTTTGATTTCGGTCCAATTCCGTTTCGATTCTTTCACCATTGGTTTGAGATAGATGGTTTCAGGTCTTTTGTTTCAGATATGTGGAACTGTGCGCCAGTAGACTCGCTGAATGGGATGCGCAATATGGCGGGTAAGTTGAAATTCCCCAAAATAAATATTCGTAAATGGGTTAATGATAAAAGATGTGAAAGGAAGGTTCTGTCCGAGAAGCTGAAGGAGGATCTTTGCCGGTTGATGAGATCATTGACCAGGGAGTAGGGACAGAAGCAATTGTTCAAAAACGGGGAGAGGTGCTGAATAATTTACATAATATTGATCAAATGCATGCTATGGATTTGGCTCAAAAGGCTAAAATTAAGTGGTTCATTGAAGGAGACGAGAACTCGAGTTTTTTTCACGGGATGCTCAATAAGAAGCGTAATCAAATGAGTATTCGGGGAATTATGGTGGATGGAGTTTGGAAAGAGCAGCCTATGGATGTAAAGCGGGAATGTTTACTACATTTTCAAACCAAATTTGGGAAACCAATGGAGCGGAGAGCTACTATTGAGATGTGTTATCCGAGAAATCTTTCGCGTGAGCAATGTAATGATATTGAACGGATGGTGTCTAAAGAGGATATAAAGGCGGCTGTGTGGGAGTGTGGGACGGATAAATCCCCAGGGCCGGATGGGTTTACGTTTGGATTTTATCGTCAATTCTGGCCGATTATTGAGGAAGATGTGTATACGGCTGTTTCTCATTTCTTCAATTACTGTGATATTCCCAACGGTTGTAACTCTTCCTTTATCACTTTAATTCCGAAGCTGCTGGATGCTAAGTTGGTTAAGGACTTTAAACCTATCAGCCTTATTGGGAGTACTTATAAGATCATTGCGAAAATTTTAGCAAAACGTCTTGTTGCAGTTTTGGGTGACATTGTGGATGAGGTTCAATCAGCATTTATTGCTGGGAGACTGATTATGGATGGCCCGTTTATTCTCAACGAGGTTTTACAATGGTGTACTAAGAAGAAGAAGAAGTCTTTAATTTTTAAAGTGGACTTTGAGAAAGCATACGACTCGGTAAGATGGGATTTTTTAGATGATGTATTTAA
>LBNU01019059.1:23108-36788 GCA_014162995.1 Artemisia annua
TATCTTGAACAACGTCTACCAAGACTATTGTTCACAAAAGGATCATCTTTGTTTGGCTAGTCAACTGCGCTAATGCAAAAAGTATACCCACTAACCCAATAATGTCAACACCAGCATGGTAGGTCCTCTTACCATACAAATGGCAGTCACTAAAGTTGTCATTGAATTCTTCGTTGGTTATGCTACAGATCATAAGGGATACCGAATCTACTACTTACAAACCCGACAAGTCTTGGAATCCGTTCAAGTCACATTCTATGAGCTGTCTGAGCAAATGGATTTTGCACACATCAGTGTAGGACCCGCGTCTAAACTTTTATCTTCTTGTATCCCACTCCTGCATGTACCTTATGTACCATCTACCGATAAGGATTTGGAGATCTTGGCTAATCAAGTGATTGATGAATACTTTGAGCCGCCAATTGGGTACCAGCCATCGCAGCTCATGTTCCAAACGATCAAAAATGGTCCATCTTGTTCTACTTCAATGGCTCAAGACGCTCCATCAGCAAGTCATTCATCAACTTCATCATACATACAATCTCCTTCCGTACATCAAGGTACTGCAGTCGACGGATCGTTTGAAGTAAATCCATTTGCTCCACCTGATGTTGCTCCGTTCAAAGACACATTTGCTCCTGAATCTTCTTCTAAAGCTTCTTCTTCAGGAGATCTTATCACAAGCCCATCAGTGTTCTACCCACAACCACATGATCTTCACTATAAAGGGAATTCTACTCAACCGGTGTCCACTCGAAGGCATCTGGACACACTTGCCTTATGGTGCTTTTATAATTCCATGCAATTTTTTCGTCTCTAAGTATGGGAATTGGCACCATCTCCAGACTGTACAATGATTATTGCTCCTAAATGGATCCTAAAGTGAAATCTGATGAGCATGATGACGTTCTGAACACAAGGCAAGGGTTGCTGCTAAGGGTTATCATCAAAAGAAAGGCATTGATTTTGAGGAATAGTTCATTCAGAGTGTTTCTATCAAAGTTATCAGAATGTTTCTCGCCAATGCTGCAAGTCGGGCAAATGGATTCTCCAGTGATGTGGTGGAACTTCACTTTGCAAGGACAGAGTTTCAGCTGGCAGATTTCTTCACTAAAGCACTTTATGGAGAACGGTTTCGATCTATAGCAACTTGGTGTGGAGAATCTTTTGCCAGTATCACTCAAAAGTCTTCAGGAAGAGAATGAGGAGTAATGGATTCGCTTCAAATATCCTTGCATAAATATATATTTTATAACCCATAAAAGAAAAATACAAAAAATATAAAACCTATAAAAACCATAAAAATCAGAAAAACCAGAAAATATCAAAAATATAGTTTTTCTTAGGCATGTCTTATGGCATCGTCAGAAGTTCACAATGTTTTCAAAACATGCCTATATGGCTTACAGTCATTTCAGGCTGTAACCCGCGCTTTATAATTATGGCTTACAGTCATTTCAGGCTGTAACCCGCGCTTCAACATTACGGCTTGCAGTTACTTCAGACTGTAACCCGTTCTTAAAATTATGGTTTGCTATTACTTCAGATAGCAACCCGTTTTTCAAAATACGTGAAAAACACATTATCATGTTTTCACTGTGTGCGGATTATCCGAAAAGTTGTACGCTTCAGTGCAGCCTTTCTAGTAAAAGAAGAGAAGTCTTCTTTTCCCAAAATCTCTTTCTTCTAAAATTCTTCAAAAGAGATTTTGTGGTGTACAAGGTGGCCATCGGTCTTAAATTTTCTCGAATACGCTACCACTCATTTTAATGGCTATTAAACGTTAAAAAATGGAAAAACGGGTCATTAATTGAGGGGGAGCATATGTGCTCAAAATTTCTACACCTTTAAAAACTTTGTGCATCAGCCACAGTGAAAACTCAAACAGTGTCTCAAAATCAGTAAACATTTAAAATTTTGCCACATGTCTCTCCAAAGCTTTTTCGAAAATCATTTAAATCAATTGGGATCACAAAATCTCAAAAGATTTGAAATTTAATGATCGGGGGAGAGAATGTGATTTAAATATAAAAACTGATTTAAAAGTGATGTTTTTGGACTCATAAAGAATGTTTGAGGACTATCGAGAACGCTCCCTTATGTGCTAAAATTTTAAAGATTTTGGATTTTAATCATAGCACATATTAAGGGGGAGCAAGTGATTAAATGTGATGTTTTTGGACTTATAAAGATGTTTTGGACTCAAAAGATCGCTCCCTTATGTGCTAAAATTTAAAAAAAAAAAAAAAAATTGGAGTAAGAACAAAGCACATATTGAGAGGGAGCAAGTGATTCAAAATGATGAATAAATGATCTCTTTTGCAAGCTCACCCGTATGTGCCAAAGTTTTTCAAAATTGATTCAATCAATGTGCACATATTGAGGGGGAGCAAGTGGCTAAGAGTCTTTCGCGGGTTTTTACAAAATCAAGTAGAAACCGTGAATTGCTTATGACTCAGAATTTGACTCATGAATTGACGAAACATGAAAAGTCGTGAATCGAAAAGACTAGTCCTGGCCGGGTAATAATTTCAAGCTGGTTTACCAGTGATGTAAACGTGTCTCGAAGAGGACTGGTCAAAGTAGATAGTACCGTTTCGAGAAACTCTTCTTAGATATATACTTTGACGGGTCTAACTTCCTTTTTAAGGAATGTTAACAACTTCAAGTTAGTTATTAGGGCTAGTTATCACCTAAAAGCTGATAATGGATCCCTTTAACTAAGCAACGTAAACGTGTCCCTCGGGTATATGTCTATTAAGAGCCGATCAATTCAAATAAGTGCAACTCACCCCGACATGTGCAAATTTCTTTCTTCCTATAAGCACATGTCAAGGGGGAGCATTTGAAAAATGATAAAACTCTCAAAGTGTTAACAAAATGTGTTTCTTTATCATAAACACTTTGAGAGAATTTTCAATGATTTGGTTATATGGCGATTGTGGAAAGATACCAAAAGACCGACCACTTTAATTTAATGCATGGAGTTATAAGGATGGTAAGGTTAGGTATATGTTCCCATGATCCACCAGAACCGGAGGGATCTTCCCAGGGACAATCCAATAGATAGATTAGAAGTCCTTAGGAATGATTGAAAAAAGGAGAAAAGTGAGAAAGGGAAGAGTGCCGACTGAGACTGAGCTAGGACTGGAACAAACCCAACAAGGTTCTAGTAATGAAGTCTCGGTAAGCACTGAAGGGGTTGAAGAATTAAAAAGAAATGAAATGAGAAAGGGTGAAAAGAAATAGCCCTCCAATTATTCAACCTTAGGGCAGAAACCGGGTTCAATTCATATGCTACTGATTGTTACCAAGGTAACATCGGTATTGAAGATAAAGACGTCATGGACCCAGTGACGCACTGCACTAAACCTCCCAGCCACTCAAGTTCTCTTAAAAGAGCTTGTTTCATTCTCACGGGGAACCGGTGTAAACTATCGACTAGTCTCTTAGAGCTAGTTGATATTGAAACAGGAGACCCCTCCCTAGTCTCCGAATAGGATAACCAATGTGCACTTATCGAGTCTAGAGCCAAGAGATGCATCAAAAGATCTCATAGGAACACTTGATACTTCTACACTGGTTGTTCAACATTAAGGACACCAGATGTAATATTTTGAGTCCTACGCAGATCTTAGCAATCTGCCGAGAACACTTATGAGGGAATATACATAAGTATTTCCCAGTGATTGAGTGGAAACTCCTGCCAGGGTCAACATCAAACAGCCCTGACAGCAGGTCACTTCGGTAATCTCTTGTGGGTTACGCTTAGTGTGTTCGGTGGTGTTCCAAAAGGTCTACAGTCGTGGGGTGATCTCCAGCGACTCACCTAATCGTTGGTGTACTTCGGTATGTCAGTGAAAGCCCTTTCGGGGGCATCCGATTAGGAACGGCCTTGGTAAGGATTAGAGAAAGTCTTCACACTATGCTGTTGACGATCTCGAAGTCCGAACTTGTAAGTGCCGGTATGTTTATTACTAACCAAGTTTTATGCAGCTCAACATACCAAACTTACCATGTTCACCACCATCACTCTAGTTCCACATGCTCATACCAACATCTAAAAGGAGACGTCTGAACTGTTCAACCGGGAAGATCTACTCAACAAAGATGTATGGGCATGTTGGAAAGGCGTAATCACACCAAAGACAAAGAAGTTGACGATTGATGCTGATTGTTGAAAAGATGCAGATTCATCATCACATGCTTACACTTCAACATCATAACTCAAGATATCATGATCAAAGAATGGGCTTCGACTATGCTTCCTCAACTCTGATGCAGAAGGTCATGATCCAGAAAAGTGTAAGCATGACATCACAAAGATAATCACAACATCACAAAGAGACACATACACTCAAAGATGACTTGAAGTTAATTATATGGATGAAGAGCGAAGAGCAAAGTCAAAAGATCATCATATACATCAAGGAAGTCATCTTGAGTCGTTCATCCATGAAGAATCAACAACTACGAGCTTCAAAAGAATCTACAAAGATCTCAATGCAAGAATTCAAGAATCAAGATCTAAAAGGGTGACCTCTCTTAGGGGGAGATTGTTAGGAATACGACTTTTGTATAAGAAAGATTCGGTCACCCCAGATATGATTAAGCATTGTTTAGCTCGTAGTAGTTACATTAGTTAGTAATACGTAGTTTAGAATTAGATTAGTTCGCGAAAGAAGGACGGGTCTTTACCCACTGTATACCTGATCCGCAGCCCAAGTGGCACGCCCAAGTGGCAAAACCCATGTATATAAACCCCTCTCCATCCTTGGAGAGGGTAAGCCTTCTCTCATAATTCTATTTTCTTTTTTTTGGTTTTCTCTCAAGGCTTCATCTCTTTCTCTCTCTAACTTTCTCTCTTTTCTTTCTTATATGCAACGAACCAAAACCACAAGTATGAGCTTGTTTGTGATGTTATCTAGTGTTCTACAAAATGAACATAAAAAGAAACGGGATGGTAGCCTCGGTTCTCCCCTTACACTTGAACTTTTACATACTTTACAAATAACTATTCTAATGACTCGAATTAAGATAATCGAAACACTTGGAGTACTTTTAAAATATTTAGCACATATGGGGGTAATAATGTTGTTCTTCCCCATTACTCCATTACACTAGTACTTTACCCATGAGTCCTAATCGTCCCAAAACAATATGTGCAAGGATATGACTCGACTTAGCAACCATGTAATCAATTAGATAATTAACTAAGGGTTTAAACAAATGTTGTCACAATAATGTACTAAAGGTGAGTGCATACAAGGTAGGCTAAGGCGATTTGGGTGTACATTTAAGTGGGGTGTAACAAATTCTTCCTTTAAGTAAAATGCTTAAAGTTAGAAACGAAAAGGATAGGCTCTGGAGGGTGTACTAAGGGTATCGTGTACTAAAAATGAGTACAACGCAAGGGTGTGGGAGAATTACTTGACCAATGAAGTCAAAGTAATTATAACAAAAACACAGGTATAAAACAATGGGTTAATCCTAATGCCTCTTATCACGTAGTAAATCTAACTACACGAATGTAGTCTCACTTGTGGATTCGGGATGGTCCTAATGCAAGTTCTAGAATCTAAGTGCTACCGGTACACACATCATAGCATTAAAGATGAATGCTTTTCCTACCAATTCTAGGGGCGAACCTCACATATTTGGGGTGGAAAATGTTTTTAGTGGTATGGTTTTTGTGCTAGTCATATAACTCCTATCCATGAGACGCTCATTAAGACCAAAGTTTCACTCCTAAATGTTGTAAAAAATTTTAAATTTGGCACTAAAATTACCTTAACAGGTATTTATCTCAGTTTTATTACACATCTACCATTAAACAAACAAAAATCAAGCGTAATTGCATTCTCTAAGGTATCATAATTTACCCCCCCCCTTACACTTAAGATGAACATTGTCCCAAATGTTCAAATAACAAGATGTAAAAGTAAATAAGGTAAAAGAATGAAATAAAATACTCCCCTGATTCGCTCGGTAGATAAAGGGGTAACATGGTTAGATCTTCTTCCAAGAAAATGAACACTCAAAGCTTCCCTTCCGAAATATAAATCATCTTCTTGTCCAAAATAACCTGTTAAACCTGAGAAAACAAACACGAAACCGGCATAACATCGGCGGGATAAATCTGTATAAGGATATAATGCTTGTGGAATGAATATTTTGCAGATTCCTGGAGTTTATAAGTTAGAGATTTTATAAAGCACTTTATGATTCCGGAAGAAAAACAAAACTTTCAAAAAATTCCAGAAAACTGAACTTGACGGCGTCAGCCTGGGGCTTGACGCCGTCAGAAGTGATCTGACAGATTTCTCATGTTAAGTTTCCGGAAAATTTCTGGAAAAACTCAATTCTCACTTCCTGGAAATCCTGCAAAATATCATTATGACTCGATACAAGCATTTGACTCAAACAATCACTAATATGTATGTCAATTTAATATTGTTATGATTCATGTTCATTTGTTCTTATAAACCGATTTAGATTTCCCTTACACTTATCTTTTGCAAAATACCTTTATATGTAGTTAAGACGAAGTTAAAAACAAAATAAAGCATTTTCACAATTTTGAAACATGAATCAATAACGATAAAAATTAAACATACATACGGAAGCAAATAAAATCAAACAAACAAATAAATAAACACACAAAGCAAATAAAGCTTGGGTTGCCTCCCAAGAAGCGCTTTTCTTTATTAACGAGTCTTGTAGCTAGACTCAAAGTCACGGGCTCTATTATGTTTCCCTACCCCGCATTAGAAATGCGGTTTTGAAGTCTCTAACCACTCCTTCATCCCACTAATATTCCGGGCCTAAAGCCAAGCATCTTGAGAAGTAGGTCATCCTCCTATCATAATAGACCTCAACATCAATCTCATCGTCCTTGATTTTATGGGGTCGGAGAACCTCAACCGGCAAATCTCTTACACCCTTGAACTCCTCCCGCATGTGAGGCATGACATAGGTGACCCTCTCAATTCCCCTTGCAAACAGAACTGTTCCCTTATCGCGATCGCAATTCATTCCAGACTCATCGACAAACGGTTTTCCTAATACGATTTCTCCTAACTCATGGTCGATGATGCCCCTAACATCTTCTAGGATTATGAAGTTACAACGATAAGTAAAGTTTCCTACGAAGACATGAACCCCCTTTATCCTCCCTAGAAAGTTACACAATTTAGATGGGTCATTGGGGTCTTTCCTAGGGTCTAACCATTTGCTCATGAGCCAATTCTAGTAGAGCCTAGACATAACATTCATGGGTGCCTTTGGATCGATGTATGTGTGCTCACTAAACATATGAACTACCATGCAAGGGATTTTAATATTCAAATAGTCGCACTTCCTAATCAATGGTTTCTTCCTATATCTCAGGGGGCATGGGTGCTTTAAGAGAAATTTATGGTAGTTTAATTCCTCAAGTGTTGGTGGGGGGTTTTGAACTACCATTAGTTCATCATTAGGCTTATTGTCCTTATCTTTGCTAAGGTGGGCGAGTCTCCTTTCTTTATCAATTGATTCAACGAGCTCATTAAACGCCTTAATCTCTCTTTCCATTTTACTGCGTCGCAAAACATTCTCCCTAATTCTCAAAAGTCGGTAATTCCTATCCATAGTGGCGCACTTTTTACGAACAATTGCACAAAGAAAAAGATAGACTAAAGAAAACCTAGAAAAATAAAATAAAAATCTCACTAGAAAGGAATCTAGTGAGTAGACCTAATAAAATAAAAATTCAACCTAAACAATAACTCTTCCCCGGCAGCAGCGCCAAAAACTTTGATGCGTGGGATTGCGACCACGCACTAGGGTTTTACCTCTCAAGGGATCTTGAGAAGCTTGCAATCCCCACCAGGCAGTGTACCTGACCGATGTAGTATAGTGTAGTGGCAAGTACCGGGGGATTGATCGTTCTCTCAGGGAATAGTGTCGTTGGGATTGAAAAGCTACTCTAATAGGTCTAGGGGTGAGGGAAGATTCTTTTTGTATTTTTTATATTTTTTGGAAAGCAAGTAAAAATCTCGGGTTTGAAGGAGTGGGCGGAATTAGTTGCTAGTCAACTAACCCAAATAACTATAAATGCAAATAAAATAAAATAACAAGAAAGTATATGGTTGTGAAAACTAATATGGAGAGAAGTGTGTTTACTTAGATTTCCTTACTCCCTAACTATCTTTTACCAATTGAGTAGTATGTATTAATTGCGTGGATGATGGATTGTATTCCTTAATACCATTCGTAGGGGTGTGTACGGACTTCCCCTAACTCTATGAGATCCTACTTCACCCCTATGTCGAGCCGGCTAAGAAGCTCCTAACATGGGATCACTAGAATTCACTCATGCATTAAATACAATCAAAATAACCTTAGTACACCTTGGTTCATGTTTCTTAAGACGTTGAAGCATGTTACCAACCGGAAGTCTGCCAGTTTTCTTAAGCCTAACATCGATAATCACCCATCCAATACAATTAATAACACACCATTCAATCAATAATTTATAGTTAGGTTTATTAGATCTAAGCAAACACAAAGAAAATCTAGCCTAGCATGTTAAACAAAAGACAAGAACAAGATAGAATCAAACAACACATAGACATATTGAATGATTAATTGATTACTTATCTTCATTGTAACATGAGAGATCCAAGGGTATAAAACTCTTAAAAAAGCTGCAAAAATCGTCTAGGGTTTCTCTCTAAAAAGTTCCACACAAGTTCCATACTAATGACTAAAAATTATGCGAATATATATAGAAAAACAGATCTGATGGCGTCTCGTTATGGACTTGACGCCATCACCTCGCCGTGGTTAGGGTTTCTTGATAGCCTTCTTGACGTCGTCCCCCTTTAAACTCCCAAATTGTGTTCTAGCCCGTCATGGCTTGACGCCGTCAAGCGTGGTCTTGACGCTGTCAAGGTACTGTTCCAGCAGATTTTTGACACTTTGTCGAATTCTTCACTTTTATGCTCCGAAATCGTCCAAAATGCTTCCTTTTCCAGAATTTCTCTCCAAAGTACCTAAAATGACAAAAGGAATGATTTAGGGCGATATTTGATCAAATAAATACGATTTAGGGCTTAAGTGACCCCCGAAAAGCGGTACACTTTTCGCCTCATCAAGTTCCGAAAAAAAAAAGAAATAACACTCCTATTTCTATTCATAATCTTTTTTCTTTTTGTGACCATTCAGATTCAGACACGGAAGTTAATGAAGATTTCGACACTGACTCAATGACTGTGGAACAATACATGGANTATGCTCCGAAATCGTCCAAAATGCTTCCTTTTCCAGAATTTCTCTCCAAAGTACCTAAAATGACAAAAGGAATGATTTAGGGCGATATTTGATCAAATAAATACGATTTAGGGCTTAAGTGACCCCCGAAAAGCGGTACACTTTTCGCCTCATCAAGTTCCGAAAAAAAAAAGAAATAACACTCCTATTTCTATTCATAATCTTTTTTCTTTTTGTGACCATTCAGATTCAGACACGGAAGTTAATGAAGATTTCGACACTGACTCAATGACTGTGGAACAATACATGGACTGGAACAACGAAGAATATGATAGAGGGGTAAATTCGGAGCCTGAAACAGTAAAGTTCGAAATCAAGGGACAAATCATTGAGGAAGTACAAGATAGACAGTTTTCGGGAGAAAGTGATGAAGAGGACGCACAAGAACATGTGGAAGAAGTTTTGTACATCGCAAGCACTTACGGGAATGCCCATGTCTCCACATACAAGCTTATGCCCAAAATTTTCCCTATATCTCTCACCGGTCAAGCAAGGAAATGGTTTAATCGCTTGCCTCGTGAATCGAAAGCAACATGGGAAAATCTACGAAGGGCATTTATCCAAAGATTCTGCCCACCTACTAAACTAGCAGCTTCTTTGAGGGAAATCTACAGGTTTGTGCAAATTAGAGAAGAGACGCTATACCAAGCATGGGAACGGTATAACGAGCTCCTTTATCGATGTCTAACACACGACCTCAACAACCAAATGAAAGTTTTTTTCTTCTATAGAGGGCTTGATGAGTATACTCGCAACATCCTTGACTCACAGAGACCTATCCCTGGGCTAACTCCGGAAAAAGCTTTCCAAGATATACAAAGAACAGCTGAACATGTCCATAAATGGCATTTGGAGACTGGAAACATAAGGTAATGAAGACTTTAGCAAAGAATGATGGTGGGTATGCAGCTGAGTTTGAAAGAGCAAGGAAGGAAAGGAATGAAGCTGAAAAGAACCGACGGAGTGAGGAAGTTAAAATCCTGGTAGGAAAAAGCAGGGATAACAATTTGGAAGAAACTGTGCAGAGGTATATTGCAGAATCCATGAAAAGACAAGAGCGAGAAGAGGAAATGTTGAGAAATTTTGTTGAAAGCACAATTTCATCTCTCAAAGCTCACGACATTGGAATCAGAAATCTTGAGTTAAAAGTCGAGCAATGTACTAATATAGTTAAAGAATGTCTAAAAAGGGATACTAGCTCACATGTGGAACCATCATCTGAACAAACCAAAGTGATAGCTGCCGAAGTAATCGAACCCAAGACATTCTCCGAGAAAGTTAAATTAAGGATCGAAAAGGAGAAACTATTGCTTGATGAATTGGAATCCATTCATATCAATGCACCTCTTGTCGAATATATCAAAACCAAAACGTATAATCTTAAACATTTGCAGGGATTTTTAGAGGCAAAAGACAAGCTAGTGGGAGTAAACTCGGTGAAACTTAATGAAAGATGCTCAACAATTCTCATAAATGAACTGCCCCCAAAGAGAAAGATTCGGGAAGCTTCACTCTACCATGTTTAATAGGTAATTTAAATATTAGTAATGCTTTGGCCGATTTAGGAGCTAGCATTAGTATTATGCCCTACTCTATGTTCACAAGACTTGGGGTAGGAAAATTAAAACCTATTAAAATGGATATCGAAATGACCGACAAGTCTATGCAAACCCCGTTGGGGGTAGTTGAAAATGTCTTGGTAAAAATTGATAAATTTATTTTGTCGGTAGACTTTATCATTTTGAATATTATTGAAGATAACAAGATTCCTATAATACTAGGAAGACCTATGTTGGCCACCGCACATGCCAAAGTTGATGTATACGGCAAGAATCTAACCCTTGAGGTTGGAGGGGAGGAGATCACTTTTAATGCTAATAAATTAATAATTCCTCCCGAAAAGGGTAGTGTTTGTGTTGTTGACCATATGCAGGACCAGGAGGAATTCGACTTAGATAAGTTTCTCGACGGGGATGAAATTCAAGGGGATCCTCTTAGCAGCAATGACAACTCCCCTATTGAAAACTTTGACGTTTTCACTGATTTTGAAGAAAGTTGTCACGAAATCAGAATGGATGATGGGGGAGGACATCACGAAATTAACTTTATGGATGTTATTCAACCAAGAATGGACGAGGAAGATGCTCTTGACCCACGAACGCAGCCTAGTTTTCGCGAAACAGGAATTAGAATACACCATTCAAATCCGTAAACATTGCAACTCACTTGCAAAATAGGGTTTGTCGATTTTCATCCTTTCGTTAACATTTGCTCCCCCATTAATCTTATGTCTAAGGAAAGTTATAATAAAATATTTAAAAAAGAGATTGAATACCTAGGAAATAACTTTCTTGGTGAAGTGAAAAATTTCAGCATATTCATAGGGACCTACTCCTTTTTGGTCAATTTTATGATCTTTGATGATGTAACCGAATTTGTGGAAAATGGTTTAGAAGAAATAATTTTAGGGAAACCATTCCAAGACTTGTCGGGAATCCAGATTGACACTTTAAATGGAGTAGTATGGCTTTCTAATAATAATGATGTCACCATTTTTAAGATGCCAAGAGTGGTCGAGAAATTTAAGCATTGGAATCGGAAGCAATTGAGTAGAGCCAAACCCCTTCTTGAGATTAGCAATAAGGATAAAGAAAATGGATACAACTATCCTTATCAAAAGATTAAAGACTTTTACAAGGGATGTATGGATCTTGGTGATGCCTAAAAAAGGAATGAGCAAGTCATTGATATGCTAGGACGCAAATACGCTAGCATATACGAAATGACCAATGGACACTATTAACGCGACAGTGAGTCTAACTTAAAGACTCGATAATAAATAAAAGTGCTCTTTCGGGAGACAACCCGAATTATTCTTTTCCTTTTATTTTCTCTATTTTGTTGGTTTGGTATGTTTTGTACTAATATTTTGCAGGTACTAAAGGAAGCATTGCGACGGGCAACAAATTTTTGGACTTTTACTCCAAGAAATATTCCCCAGGGCCTTGCTACGGCGTAGCTCTTCCATTGACTACGTCGTAGCACCCTCCAGGTTTCATACTGGATTTATTCAGCAACTACGGCATAGCACCCCATTTAAGCTACGCCGTAGCTACCTTCTGAACCTTAAAAATGCTTTTTATTTTACAAAACATTCTTAAACTTGTATTAGTTTTTAAATGAACTTTGTGGGTGTGTTCCCAGTAAACCCTCACGAGACTTCACTCGTCCACTTGGGACACCAAGTCGTTTAAAAGGCTTGTTGCATACACTAAATGCAACCGTGATTCCTACGAAAGTGAGTTAGGTTTTTCTTTTTCTTTTTAGGTTTTATACTTTTGGTAGTTGTGTGATTCCAGGAAATTGAAGTTTGCTCATAAGGCGTAGTGAAGGCACGTTTCTCAAACATGATCCTTCTATCATTTTCAAGAGTAAATTTCAGGGAAGTTCTCGTTCTAATTCTACTTTTCCTCCTTATTTTTCGTTTTATGTACAAAAGGGTCTTTGTACAACTCAAGTGGGGGGACGGGAGTAGAATCATTTACTTGAAATTTATTTTGCCCTTAATTTTCTAGTTTATTTTGAAAAATTATGCAACTTTTAAAACTTTTGACATGTTTTTCCGAACCTAACTAGAATGGACCTTAGCCGAGCACATTAACCCTTAATACCATGGTGAGGTTTAGCCTATTTCAGTTTTCCCCTGTTTTACCCCAAATCCACCAAAAATATGAGTGTGCCGGTAGTTTGTAAACTTTAAAACTTGGCTTTTGCATCATTTTGAAACCTTGTACGAGTAGTGTATTGAGATTTCTTAATACATTTGGAAGAAACTTTTTAAGAAGGCAATATTTTAGGATTATCACCCAAATAACCTTTATGTGTGTGATTATCGATTAGTCACATCGACTATTCGACCCCCGTGTTAAAACCCTTTGTTGCACTTACCTTTAGTGCAAGATACCCCTAGATACACCATTTTGAGCCTATCCTTTCGTTTCTTACCCATATTATTGTTTCGATACACCTATACACCTTAGCCTACCGTGTAGTCTTTGTTTATGATTGGGAAGTTGCCACTTGTTCTAATTTGAGGTCCAAGTCAAGAGGTTCAAGAATCACACCTACGTTGAAGACTCATCATTGAAGATCATTAGAAAACCCACTATTGTACATGTATTGTTCATCCCAAGTGGGAGGATATGTTTAGTTATGAAAAAAAAATGTGAATTTCCGTATGTAGGTATATTAATTTTGGTGCACCCTTGTATAGCACCTTAATAAGAGCTTTGAAAGATTTAGCATCGAAGAGGCCACTTCGGTCATATTTGAAGAATGAAGTTGTTGGTTCTTAATCACCAACATAAA